>MU864434.1:0-117953 GCA_033296905.1 Podospora australis | reverse complement strand
ATCTGATTCCTCACGCAAGCAATACAGTTCATTTGTCTACAATCTACTTTCAGTAGCCCTTTGTTAGAACAACCTGTTGTTGACAGTGAACCCTTGTCTGAGACGCGTGCCACAACCTTCGATTATCCTGTCATATTCACCTTTGGCGTACTGCCTTGCAATATGGAGGGTTTCATTGGTTACGGTGAGGCATACAATACTGGAGAGTGTGCCGACAACGACGTTGCCCTCAGAAGAGTCTTGCTTTGCCCTCCTGAGGCACATATGAAGCACATGCAGTTACCACTCCCAGTCCCTCATAGACTATCATTTCCTCAGTAACAGAGAGGTGGGTTACATGCGCTGGCTGAACACCCCGTCGGCGAATTCTCTTACGATTACTGAACTGCGAGATCACCTCTCGCCAGCCCGCCACCCTATTGCAGATCGCGCGTGCCGTGTAAATCTACAACAAACACAGAGATAATGTAGCTTTGTGGCACCGATCGAGAAACGTTGGTGGCCCTTTGCAAGTTCAAGTTGTTTCTTGCGCGTCCGTCGACGTTGAAGCTGCAGTGGGACGCCACCCCGAAGCCACTGTGACACAACAACGGTCAAGATATAACCCATGTCAACGAATCGACTGGCAGGTTCTCACCGCTTGTCAACCACTACGTTCGAGCATTGCTCTTCTTGACAATCAGCTCTCGTCATGGCAATTCCTCAACAACCTTCAGCTGCGGAGCTCGTCGCTCTTCTCGACGTGTTTCCAGCCTGTGGTGCAAGTCTCTCTTCTCACACGTGGCAACGTGAACGTCCTCAACCTCTCACTTACAAGTCAAGTGTACTGACACATCTCAACATTTTAATGAAAAGCTGTCTCGTCGAAGCCGTCACTACCTTTTCCAACTGCTCTACCTCCAACCCAGCATAAGAAACTCGTCGACAGCGGCTACGAGACCTACCACACTGGCACCAAAGGCTCGAAGATTGATCATCAATCCCCTTCCGCCATCTGTTTGACCACTACCATTCACCAGCACAAGAACCAGCCGTCTGAATCTGAAGTGGAGTTGAATATACTTGATAGTGAGCTGCATGAAAGGAGACCTGGCCAGGGTGTCTAGAGCCTCTTTTGTTGGTACTATTATGGCTCGGTTTTGAAGGGAGGAGGGTTGTTTTGCAGAGAAATGTTCTCTGGATAGGTACTTGGAGCGCTTGACCGACCTAGAACCCCAGAAGATTTGTACGATAACATTGCCTTGAGACAAGTATGGGTTACTGTTCAATGGACTACCTATCTAGTACTCGGTTCTGTGAGTTGCCTACCTATCCACAAGTTCATGGGTGTGAATTTCTGCTGGTCCATGACAACGAACTTGAATTCAACGGCCGGGGAGGCAAGGGTTTGTACACCTTCAATCAATCTTAATAACGTTTGTTTTCGTCTGAGGTTCAACTATAAAGTGCAGTTCGGCTCGTCTGCAAGACGAGGGAGACAGCGCCCAGACCTCCTCTCCAAATGCCACCCCTCAGCTCCTCCAGCCTCTATGCGTACACATTAGTGGCGCGCCTAATTAATCACGCAATGACGGTTCCGGCATGCCGGGTCCCCTCTATCCGCGGTCTTGTTATCTCCATGAGCCGCCGGGGATATGCATCCTGGGTCCATTCCAATCTCGGAAGAGTTCACACGTCAGGGACGGGCAGCGTCCAAATTGACATGGCCCTTCCCTCCCGCATCTGCATGAGCTAGGAAATGACGGTCCAAAAGATTGAGCCCAGAGAAAAGAAAACATGCTCGTCCATTTTTTTTCGGTCCGACGAGGAAGACAACTATCTGACGGAACCACTTCCTATTGATCAACATTGGAAAATAGGGGGCAAACGAACCTGGTTCGAGGCAAAGAGCCTGTTCACCCCATGCTGTTCACCTTTCCCCAAGAAATCTCCAAGACACTCCCACGAGACAGTCAGATCTTGATCATCCAACGGTTCTTCCCCGCATTTCCCTGGGGTAGGGGGTGGGCCGTCGACATTCCCCATCTGGGAAATCTCGGATCGTGACCGTCCGCTAGAAAAAGCTTGGCCCTCGTTCTCGGCAGCCGGTGCGGATGCTACGCTGGCCCGCTCCCCTTTTCAAGGGCGGACATGCATACCCAAAGAAGTTCAGATAGATCTCGTGGCAGAGATCGATCGTCCCTTGCAGCCACCCTAACGATATCTCGACCGGAATCCCGGGGCCGTCTGCCCGCCTTCCCCAGCTTTCGCCTCCCGATGTTCCCCTGACTAAGGTTCCCTTCCCGCCGTTGAGAGAAGAGATCTCCACCAAAATTTCATCATAACCGAAGCAGAAGGAATTGGAGCCTCCGAAAAAAATGCCTGTCAGTGCGGAGGGCCAATGTGCCATCCGCCACCGTAGCGGGCCAAGGGTGGCTCTGGGGAAATGTGGAGAGAGAGAGAGCTTACATCGTCCGACAAGAGAAGTTTACGCCAAGCGAAGAAACTGTGAAAAGAAATATAACATGACGTCTCCCCATATCCCTCGTCTGACCTTTCTCTCTCCTAGTCTCTTCACCCCCTTCTTGTCTCCTTCACACCACCGTCAGAAGAAAAGATGACTCGGTCCCTCCTCCTCCTGGGCCTGACCGCCCTGATGGCCACGGCGCCTGCCGCCGCCCAAAAGGTCGGCAAGACAAAGGAGGTCCATCCCAAGATCACGACCTACCGGTGCTCCAAGAAGTCGGGCTGCAAGGCCTCGACCAACTACCTGGTGATGGACTCGCTCGCCCATCCCGTCTACCAGGAGGCTGCTCCTCAATACGACTGTGGCACCTGGGGCAACAAGCCCAACGCGACGGCTTGCCCTACCAAGGAGGCGTGCGCCAAGAACTGCGTCATGGACGGCGTGTCGGACTACAGCCAGTACGGCATCACCGTCACCGAGGGCGGCTCGGCCCTTCGCCTCCAGCACATCCTCCCGCAAAACGGCAAGGTTGTGTCCCCCAGAGTGTATCTTCTTGACAAGTCGGAGCAAAAGTACGAGATGCTCAAGCTCACCGGCAACGAGTTCACCTTTGAGGTCGACGCGACCAAGCTCCCCTGCGGCATGAACTCGGCGCTGTATCTCTCCGAGATGGCGGCCGACGGGTCCAAGAGCAAGCTCAACAAGGGCGGTGCCTACATGGGTACTGGGTACTGCGATGCTCAGTGCTACACCACTCCCTTTATCAACGGCGAGGTATGTTTTGTTCCATCACCCTTCCATCCAGGCAAAGCGGAGAGAAAGGAAGAGACTAACAGATCAACAACAGGGTAACCTCGAAGGCTACGGCGCCTGCTGCAACGAGATGGACATCTGGGAAGCTAACGGCCGCTCCACCCACGTCGCTCCCCACACATGCAACGTGACGGGCCCCTACCTGGGCACCAAGGAGGAGTCGGCCTTCGAGGGCGTCTGCGACAAGAACGGCTGCGGTTGGAACCCGTACCGCGTCAACATCACCGACTACTACGGCAACAGCGACAAGTTCCAGGTCGACACCCGCCGCCCTTTTAGCGTCATCACCCAGTTCCCCGCCGACAAGAAGGGCAAGCTTACCTCGATCAAGCGCATGTACGTGCAAGACGGCAAGCTCATTCAGTCCCACACGGTCCGAAAGGAGGGTCTGCCGGAAGTGGACGCTCTGACCGAAGAGTTCTGCGCGGCTACGGGTTCCAGGAAGTACCTTGGTCTCGGCGGTACCGTGGGCATGGGCGAGGCATTGAGCCGCGGCATGGTTCTCGCTCTGAGCATCTGGTGGGATGAGGGCGGTTTCATGCAGTGGCTGGATGGTGCTAAAGATGGCGCTGGCCCATGCAGCGCTACCGAGGGCGATCCCAAGAACATCGTCAAGGTCGAGCCCTACCCCGAGGTTACCTTCTCGAAGCTCAGGTGGGGTGAGATCGGCTCTACCTTTGAGGAGGAGAAGAAGGAGGGCAAGGGCAAGGGTAAGGGCAAGGGAAAGTGGTAGATTTTGACTGATGAGACAAAGGGGTGGATTTTTTTGATGTAGATAAAAGGGTGTAAATGATCTGTACACAATCAATTTTGCTTACATTGTATTTCTATCGCATGTATCTGACCTCTTCCCAAGAGATGTGGCTTCTCGGTCATTGTATCCGGCAAATGTGACACATCAAGAAGGGCAAAAGAGTTGGATTCAGCTCTCGTAAGTTTCACAGCTGACAGGATCATCACATCTTTTGCTCAGCAGCATTAACCACGTACACTGTTCCAGTCACAAGACCTTGATCGGCAGTGCGAGATTGAAGCCATCGTCAACAAAGGGGGCTGGGCGCTGACAGGAACCTCACCTCCAACATGCAGGTACGCAGAGCGTATTGTAAATCCTGATGTCTTGGCACACAGGGCATCCTGAGGGCTGAGTATGAGTGGGCGGTTCAAGAAACCAAGTGCGATATCCGAGCCTTACCTGGTTGGGACAAAATACCTACTATTTCCCAAAATGTGCGTGCGGCCGCGATCCAGATCCGAGGGGCTTAGCAGAGACGGTCCCAGGGGCAATCACCACGTGCGGTCTTGTTGGTCGTGGCTAGGGGAACTTGTGAGTGGTTGGATTGCGGGTGGGATCTGTCAGCTTCGCTCAATTGATCACCTTAACATTGTGCAAATTGGGTATGACGGTAGAGATTTCTCATGTCAGCACGCGCTCAATAAGACCATGAAGGAATCTGTCAGCTGGACTCTCGGTTTTGGTCGGGATCGTGAGGCGGGTCAGCCTCATAGCCTCACTCTGGTTGGACAGCCACCGAGGGTCTCGGATGGGATTATGGATGATGGAATATTGGTAAGAATTGTGGTGTTGGATATGGTCTTGAGAGTTGTATAAAGACAAGGAGATTCGCTCTCGAATTGGAGTTCACAACATCATCATCATCATTATCATCATCATCATCATCACAACAGTTCAGCTTCAGCATCAACTTTATTACCAAACCACCAAATACTCTTCTCCCTATCTTTGTTTTATAACAGATTAATATCATTCAAAATGGTCGGCTTCACTTCCTACTCCGGACCCGCCTCCAACTTCCCCCCCAAGTCTCAATGGTCCAACTTTGAGCAGATCTTCAACGTCAACAAGCCCGAGATGCTCCAGACCGGCAACACCGGCGAGGACGTCGGCCGCATCTGGAACGCCGTCAAGCAGGTCTCCAAGGAGTCCGGCATCGACGAGCGCGTCATCTTCTGCATCATCATGCAGGAGAGCACCGGCAACGTTGGTGTGCGCACCACCTGGAACGCCGACGGTGTTCCCACTGCCGGCCTCATGCAGGCTTCCAACAGCCCCGGCTTCCCCGGCAAGCACGGTCTCACTCAGGTATTTCTTTTCCACTTTTGTTGCAATATGTTGTTGTGATTCAGATTCAGGGGCTAACAAAACAAAACAGGACCAAATCACCAGCATGGTTCGCCACGGCACCAACCACTTCAAGAACGACCTCAAGCGCTTCGGCGGTGGCAATGATGCCCCTGCCATCTACAAGGCTCTCCGTGTTTACAACTCTGGCTCGATCAACGAGAACAACCTCAGCGATGCCCGCGGTGCCACTGGCCACTATGTCAGCCACATGGCCAACCGCCTCTGCGGTCGCCGCCCTTACTAAGCGGTATACTTCGGTTGACATTTGCCTGTACATAGATTGCGGTGGAGTTGAGCAGGTCACAGGGTGATCGCTTCGGGGGCACATGCAGGGTCTCATTTTGTATAGAACTTTGTCTCGGGATGGCGTGTTGGATAGTACATTCTTTTTCATCCATTGTATGATAGTGCGCAGTTAGACCTGCAGACAATCCTACCAGTATATATCTTTACACTTTATCTTGACGAGACCCGGACGTCCGATGGTACAATGAGCAACCACGCCGAAATTTCGCTTCGCAGGAGGAAATTGGGCTACATCTCGGACACGCCAGATGAAAAAACACTGTTGCTGCTTTCCATCCAGCCTGAGCGCACTTCTCAGACTCGCTCTACATGCCCATTCCAGGTTGGTACATGTTTCTCTCGGCTGTCCGACTTGTCTTATTGGCCCCTTGTGAGGCTGAATCAAACGGTTCACACAGGACATAAAGTGTCCTGCATGTTCAGCGCTACATCCGGCTGTCTGGAGTGCATGTCGTGCAATCAAGGCAAGCGAGCGAGCCACTACCCGTCGGATCCTGGGGCTGAAGAACGGCCGTATCAATCCCCAAGCGCATATGGTTGACATCGGCCACGGCGCAACGTTCAGATTGATCTGACTTCTTCCATCTGCACGAGTTAGACCCTTTTGTCCCAGACGGCACGTATAAAGTTCCCCCTGACGATCATGTCCCCTTTCGTCTTTCCCTTATCATCACCACCCCCATCCACCCTTCTCCCACTTACCTCTACAGTTTCCCTTTTGCCCAAAATGAAACTCCTCCTCCCCATCCTCCCCCTTTTGGCTGGCACCGCAACCGCCATCCCCTCCCTTGCCCCCGTTCCCGTCCCATCCATCCAAGCAAGAAACATCTACCAACCCCGCGGCACCTTCCACCTCTCCGACATCCTCAACCCCGTCATCGGCTTTTTGGAGTGTTCCCAAGGCGACTCCACCGTACAACTCCTCTGCAAACTCGTCGCAGCCAAACTCAACGCCGCCCTAGCGGCCGCCAACACCCGCGCCGACCGCTCCGGCTTGCTATTCTCCTACTCGGATTCTCAAGACATCAAAATCGACACAGGCCACAGCTGCACCGTCACGGCCTCCATCACCTCCTCCCAAGCAAACGCTAAGCTCCTCGCCGATGCCTCCCTGCAATTCTCCGGCAATCCTCTTTCTCTCTCCAACCCCGGCCTGTTCGTCGCCGACCTCCCCGTGGAACTCTGGGCCAAGTCGGATATCAAGCAAAAATTCGGCACCCGCGTTCTGGGTAAATGCATCGGTGCGGGCTCAGACAGTTTCTCCGCCTCTGGCTCCCTCTCCACCCGGGCACACCTCGCCGTACTATTTACTTTCGCCCCTGCCCCCCTTCGACGCGACTCTGCCGGCAACTACATCCTCACCATCCGCCCCATAACAAAAGTCGCAGCACAGGTTACCGACACGAACATAAACTTTGACATCAAAGGCGTCAGCTTCCTCAACGGATTAGTAACAGCCATCTTGGGCGGGACCTCTTCCATCCTGAAAGCCATCACCCACATCATCAAAGGGGACTCCCTGAAAGCTGTATGGAAGGATGTTCTTCAGCACGTGGTAGATGTTACCGCGGGAGTTTTGTTGAGCACCCCATTCGACCTGCTAGATAACCTCGTTGAATTGCTAGCGCAGAGCTACATTGATGAGAAGAAAAATGGTATAGCAGCGACCTATTCGGGGGAAATGGAAAAAACCCTCCGGGCAGCTGTCTCGAAAGCGCTGAAACTGGATTCCAAAGGGGAGAGAAATTTTGTGCTGAGGGCAGACTTTGTGGATCTTGTCGCAAGACTAGGGGAGGGGGCACCAGAACTGTGGCTAGCGGAAAAACCCGCGGGGTTCTGTGCGAGTGATGCCGAGTGTAATGACGGCAGGTGGTGCAATGGGGTGGAAAGGTGTGTCAATGAAGTCTGCGTTGCGGGACAGGCGGCTTGTGAGCGGGCGGATGATTTGGTTTGTAATGAGGCCGGGAGGAGATGTGTTATGAATTGCGGGCCGAGGGGGAGGTTGTGCCCTAGAGACATTGAGGGGGTGGGAATAGGCGAGATGAAGGGGTACTAACCTGGGGGGGGTGTCTTTGCTGTGAATATGAGGAGGAAAGGGGTTACGGGACGAGGTTAAGGGCGAGAGAGGCAGGGGGAGTGAGAATATGGTATCGACATTATCATTCAAGTAAATATACACCGGTAGAGACTGTGTGTTGCCACCTCTCCCACCTGGAAATAGGCATCTGACCTCACCCAAGAAAACTGAAGCAATATCCAAACGCCTCCCACCAATCCACCCCCATGATATCCAAGACCCAGTGCCCGTGTCCAAAGCTACATACAACATGCATCATCACTCGTGCCTTCTACTCCTTATGCCCAACCTCAATATCCCTAACCACACTAACCCCCTTCCCCTTCCTCTCCTCCTCCTCTTGTGAAATCGTCGTCGTAACGGTCACAGCCTGCATCTCAATATCCACATCAGAGCCACTATCATATAACCTCGTGAACCCATCTTTCACTTTTGCTGTCTTCTCCCCACCAATCACGACGGTGTTGGTTTGGCCTCCCGGGGCCATCCCCTGCTGCCCCAGCGGTATCGTCGGCAAGGGCTTGACCCACGACGCTCTGAGCATGGTCGACCTTCGCCCATGACTGCCAGGGACCGCCGCCGTATTACTGGCCAAGGGATTCGTGTTGACGACTCCCTTTCGAGGGTAAGACTCGTTGCCGCTCCAGTTCGGGGTGTTGCCCCGGGTCGACCGGCGGGTGGGTCCCATGCACCCGATCATAGGTGCCATGAAGGGCAAATTGCCGCAGGTGATGGCTACCGAGATTTCGAGGTAGGTCCAGACTCCTACCTGGACTTGGGATGCTGATCTTGGCATTAGAAGGGGGGATTATGGATAGTAAACAGGAGGAGAGGGGGGGCATACAGTTGAAGATATCCCGGTCTGCGCCAATGAGGGCGATCCACCGGAAGAAACTGGCGACCAGCACACTGTTTGATTTCCGGTCAGCAATGTTTTCACATGGTTTTCAGTTGATAGGGAAGAAACGTACAAAACCCCCAAGCCAAACACCACCAACAACCCAATTTTCGTCCGTCTAGGCACTTTAAGTTTTGTCAAGGGCGGGATCGGCATGACGAAGATAATAATGTCTCCCACGCTCGACAAGATGGCATTGGGAATGCCCATGCGATGGACGGGGTCCTTGAGGCATTCCCCGGTCTGGGTCTTATCCCAGAACAAAGAAGGGGGTTTGCACTGGAAGGTAGTGCCCAAAACGTTGGCGACGGCCCAGACTCCGGTGAGAATACCCACTGCCCACGAGACGCGGCGGAACGTGCGAGACTGGAAGATGTGGCAGTGGAAGACGATAAAGGAGGCTTTGATGAAGAAGAGAGTGGGGGGTTGGAGTTTCTTTTTGTGTTGAGAGGGGTTAGCCAGTTGCAAGTGTGAGGGAGATGATATATGAAGTGAGACGCACTTGGATAACCCATATCATGAGGAGAAAGTCTCTCCTCCCCCCGGGTGGGAGTAATGGGATTGGGACACCTTGGTTTGGTAACCCTGTTTGTAGATCATGTCAGTTTTGTTGCTACCACAGGTATCGTTGTTTTCTTTTCACACGAAAAACTCACCGTATAATAAGCACACCACTGTCCCATAACTCAATAATATCCCCGCCGTCATCAAATAGTCCTCCAACCGCAGACCGCCGACAATGCGGAACCGCGCGTATATCCTCCCCGCATGTGAGACTGTGGACAGCACCACGCCGATGACAACTGTTACCAGGATGTATGTCTGCTTCTGCTGCGTTGAGAAATTGTCAAGTTGAACCATGATGGGCTTCTTTGTCCAACAAACAGCTGGCTGATACCGCTGGTCTGTGTGTCTTTCAACCTTGGCTGGGTTGTTGGGTCTTCGGCCCTGGCCTCGATCGGATATCCTGATCTGATATTATCGCGGGGAAGTGCGTCCCTGGTCGATGACGAGCATCGTCTGTACTTTTGACTTAGTGTCGATAATAAGTCTTATCCCAGTGCCCTGGAAAAAAAGAAGAAAAGAGGGAAAAGCTGGGGAAAGGATCGCAGGAAGCTTGTGGGCAGTCCACTTGGAAATATGGAGAGTGGTTGACGGGAAGGATTTATCACTTGCGTTGCATGAGCAGGGACCTAGGTATGCAAACAAAAAGTGAGAAGATCCATGCCAAACAGGACAAGGATGCCATCATGATATAAATCCTACTCCGCGCAATATGCATAGGGCTCTTGCACATCAAGCACTACTACGAAACAGGAATCCTGGCTTCCTACTGCAGATGCCAAACCCTGGTGATGGGAACAGAACATGCGCCGTAGATGGCACAAGTGCCGCGCAGAGAGATGTTTGTGTTACTGACACTAAACCTTTTTTTCCCCATATCTCCTTGGCGGCACGATAGAAGGGCTGCTCGTCTTACCTGGTGCATGGGACTAAGGTTGTATTGGGGGACTGGAGGGGGAGGGGGAGGGGAACTTGGCTGTCGAGAGAGAAAGAAAAAAAAAAGACTTTTTCTACAAGCCATGTCGTTATTGACAATGGTGGTGTGGCGGGGTAAGATTCGCAGCTATTAACGTCGTTTAGGTAAGGCTTGGTCAGATAGAGGGAGCATCTGTTGGGCGTTAGCTTCGGGTAACCCCAGAATTCACGTCTGCACGACAGCGTAGTGCCGGTATTTGGGGGTCAGCTAGGTATGTACATAACTGTTTCGTGGGCAGCTGGACTGGACTGGTGCGTGGTTTTAGGACTAACCGACCAGCTTTCCATTGCTTGCTTCCTGATAGGCCTCCCCCCACAGAAGATCACAATCCATTTTTCTTGATTTCAAGTGAAAACACCAAACAGAAAGGGGGTGTCAGAACCTGGGAAGGAATCCCATGTTGCACTGAGTTCGATGTTCCATGTCCCTCTGCCTCTGACCGACAGAAGACTATCAGGGGCCCGTGCATCTGTCACTGTGACGAGATGTCTTCTCTTGGAGATAGACCAGCGGCGCAGAAGCCTCGACGAAGCTCTTTTGATGATTTTTGTGACGGAGATGGCATTCGTCCGGGAAGTTTATCTTCTCGCCCGAACTTCTCGGAGTTGAGCGGCAGATAACCCGGCCCTTGGGACGAAGCTTGACTCCATACGGAAGATATTATCCCAGTTGTGGGAAAGGTTTCATTGGGGGCTGCGGCTAGCTCATGTGGCGGGGAAGAGGCCGGTTGGGACGGCAGTGGACGGGAGAGGGAAAAGAAAGTTCGGACGAGACGACTCTCGAGACAGCAACAAAATGACTCCCTGTTCTGCAATCGAAACGTGGGATTCGGCACTGCAGGTAGGGGGGTGGGATTTCGTTACTATTCGTCAGCGACAGAATGCAGTTGGTTGACCATTCTCGCCCTAATTGCGTCGATCCAACCTTTTGGCACGCCTTGGCAAGTTCATGTGCCTCTTTCTCGCTGCCGCTAAACCCCAAACAGTCTCAGTGCCCTGGAGGTGCATTTTCGTGCGACGTTACACCAAACTTTGAACGTCGCTGAACGATGTAATTCCGCAGCTGATGCGGTAATACCGCGAGAGTGTGTGCTGGAGAGAGGCCAGAGACCCCCACAAAACAGCGGTGTCACCGAGCTGACAGACACTGAACAGCCCAAGACACGCCATGTCAGCAGGTTATCGTGATCAAGATTGACTGCTGTTAAGCGCCCTGTGGGGTCTTGTCTTGGAAGTCTTGGCCTGCTGTGAGTCTGCGTGCTTTCAGTGTGGCCCTGCCGAGCCGGTCGGCCCCGGAAGGATTTGTAGGTTATTCGGCCACTGCAAGTCATCCCCATCGCTCCCGAGACCCCCTCGGACGCGAGACTCGGCCATCGGGTTCGATAGGGCTGATTGACATTGTCCGTTGTGCGCCGACCACTCGGCCGGATTGTTCGTCTGCTGGTATAACTCGGCCCCATCGCCACACTTTCTGCTTTTGATCTTCTTGACGAACCCTCATTATCTTCTTAACAGTTGGTTGCATCAACTCTGGATTGTTTTCTCATCGAGTCAGGGTTGGACGTTGTAGACATCCATTCCTTCCCCTATTGGGCCCTTGAGATCGCTGACGCAGTGTGTAGAAGACGCCCAACCCAACCACAGTCGGGCGACGACCATCCCTTTCCATCATCTGCAGACCGACCTTTCCATTTCCAGACACACCATTGCTTTCAGCACATTTCCAATCACGGTTGGCCAAATCCCGTCCACAACTCGCAGCTAATTACGGTCAGTGTGAACAGATGTTAGGAAACAAACCGTTACTGCCGCCGGTATTCAACCAATGAATACACACGAGTTGCTGACAGCACGCTTTCAACAGAGGCCTGATCGGGGTACTGGATGCGCATCAAATCCAGCTCCAGCGGCGGGCACCCCTTTTTGTGACTCGCTGCTACCCCACGACACCATCTCCCGCAGCGGACCAGCCCGGTTTACGGATCCTCCCCAGAAACCGAAGGAACAAGCGTAATGCAGGAAATCAGGAACCGTCTGAACTGAGAGACGAAAGTGAGCCAATTGTAACACTCGTCGTCTTATCGTTCCTCGCCCCGCTGCCAGTTACTGGACAGCCCCGATCTGAAAGGAACAGAGAGAGAGAGACGCATCCGCCCTTGCAAGTCTGCGCTTCCCCTGTGACCTGCGACAATGATGAAATATGATCGAGTGTTTCAATCTCGTCGCCAGACACCACCTCAATGCTAATCTCCAAAGGAGGAGAGCAAGACCAGAAAGGCAAAGGCCGAAAAGGGGCAGTTACATAATGATCAGGGGTGAATTAGGTAAGGGCAGGTAGCAACAAAAAATAAACAACCCTCCCAATTCAATCCCACTAGAGGTGCTTGTAGGCCAGAAAGCAAAATCTCTCAGTCCTCCTCATCCTGATCCAGTGGACTCCAACTGCCTCTCCCTTGACCGTACCCCTTTCCCTTGCCGCTCCACTTCCCAAATCTCCGCCCTTTACCCTTACCCCTTCCTCTCCCCTTCCACGCCTCAGTAGCAGTTACCCGCGCCGTCTGTGGTGGTCCAAGATAACTCGGCTTCAGCGCCCCCTTCCCAGTATCCACCACAATCTTTTCAAGATACACCTCAGGCGAGTTCACCCGCCACACGATCTCATGGCGGCCCTCTCCCACTGGTCCGAGCCTGACCTTCTTTGTCCATACTTGATCAGCTACCTGATCCATCCACTCTGGCGGAATCGCTCCGGCATGTGGATTCTCCACGTACTGACCTAGTACCCTTGTAAAGTTCGCCGGCTGATCGTCCAGTGTAAGCGAGTACTCCATCTTGAGCTTCGGGTCAGTATCCAGCCCCGCATTGATATACACCGTGACCGTCAGATCTGGCGCGTCTGAGAATAGGTAAATAGGGGCGATTGCCTTCTGAGATTTCGTGCGATCGAGGTTCTCCCGAGCCGGTATGAATGGTCGAATAGCAAGCGAACCCGACTGTGACCTCGTGCCAAGATGTGAAATATTCTGGAACGACACAGAAGAAAGCCCCGTGGACACAGGAGTAAAGTGCGGTCCTTCGACGGAGATGTAACCCCCTCCTGCCTCGGGAAAGCCATCCAACGTCGGTGGTGGGAAGAAATTCAGAACAGGAATCTTGATCTGGTCGAAATAAGAATACCTCGCTGGCGTGGAGCGGATTCCTACCGACAACGTCGCATTGAACTCTGCCGGTACAGCCGCCCAGTCGATCGAGATAGTTAGCCTTTGGTCTGGGTGAGTGGCATTCACCACCCCTTGCGCCGGTGTAATCGTCAACCATGGCACTGGTAACTCATCCAGAGCCCAGGACAGTGGAACGCGGTGATCGCCCCTGTGGAACACATCGATATGTCTTGTTGCCGGCCCGTAGGGATCCATCTGCGGCAGCAACGGCGCAAAGTTCGTCGTAGGCATGGAGGCATCCACTGACTCCGACCATCTCCCCTGCTGGACAGGACTATCGGATCCTTCCGCATACAACCCCAAGTTCCCAAGAGAAAACTGCATATGTTGCCGGAGTTGAACATATGACAGATTCGTCAGAATATCCCTGGACGGATTCGCCCACATCTTTGGTTCCTCGACGGCATCATACACCGCCTGTGACATCATGTCCGCCCATTTCCCATCACTCATCGCATCCCACTCTTCCACCAAATCATAGGCATCCTCAAACGTCTGCCGTACTTCTTCCGCCAGAAGATTCGCCGAGTTCCTCCGTTCCAACGCAAACCTGTAATTCAACGCAGTCTTGATCGCCACCCTGTGAAATCTCGCCCCCGACAAAACCGGGTGTCCCACCAACTGAAAGAACGCAGCATGATACTTCTCCTCCAGCTTCCCCTTGATCTCCCCCACCCGTCTCGCCAGCTCCTCCCATCTTTCCAGCACCCGTTCCGCCTCCCGGTAGTGCACAGTCGAGTACGTCCCCAGAGTGACATGCTCATACCTCCTCATCCCCACCAATCTGGAATGCTCCATCAACACCTCCCCAATCTCCTCCGCTTGGTCACCTCCAAACTCCCTCGCCGCATATTCCACCAAATACCCCGGCAACCCCTCAAAGGTAATCCCCGTCCCGTTCCACGCCAAATCCATCGCCAGCTGCAGCGGCAGTTCCATCGGCTTGATATCCCCCACATTCATAATCCAGATCTGCCTCGCCCCGCGTTCATATGCATGCCCCAGCTCCTTTAGGACTTTCGGCAAGTTATTGCTATTATGCCATTTATAACTCCTCGGCAGACCCACGTACTCGAAATGGAAATACACCCCCGTACCCCCCTTTCGTCCCACCTCTTCCTTTCCAGAGGGAAGCCGGTAGACATTCCCCTGGTTATCGTCCGGGAACAAAAGCGTGATATCCTCCGGGGGGTTCAGCCCAGCGTCGTAGTATGAGGCTACTTCTTTGTACAAAGCCCAGACTTGATTCACCGCGTCTTCCTTTCCAAAGTGTTTCTTGAAGATAGACCTCTGCACAGAAAAAACTTCTTTTAACATGGGGATAGCGTTGGCCGTGTTGGCCGCCTCGTCGCCTAGCCCGCGCATGCCGATTGTGAAATACGACTCGTTATTCCCAGCGCGGGTGATGCCCTCCTCAAAGAAACGGGTGATGTTTTCCTTGTTTTTCGACCAGTCCCATTTTCCCGTGAGGGTCTCGTTCCACTCGTTAGTGGCGCGCTGCATGGGCTCGTGGTGGGCGGTGGAGATGACGATGCCGTAGTCGTTTGCCAATTGCTGGTTCAAAGGGTCGTCGGTGAAAAAAATGTTGCCCGGGGGAGGGGTGTAGGATTTCCACATGGCTGGCCAGAGGTAATTTGCTTTGAGCCGGAGAAGGAGGTCGAATACGTGAGAGTAAAATTCCGTGTTAAGGGGGTAGCGGGTGGCGTTGTGTCGGCGGGACCACCACGAGTTCAAAGCGGGTTCCTCGTCGTTGATGAAGAGGCCGCGGTATTTGACGGAGGGTTCTCCGTGGTGGGTGGTTTTGTTCAGGGCGAAAAGGGCGGGGTGGTGTTGGGCTGGGACGTCGGCGAACCAGTGGTAGGGGGACTGGCCGGACTGGGAGGCCAAAGTGTGGATGCCGAAGATGGTGCCGCGTTTATCGCTGCCGGTGATTACTAGGGCGGTTTGTTGGGAGGTAGAACCGGGGAGGTGGATGGTGGCTGTTTGGAAGGATTCCCATTTTCCGATGAGGTTGGACACGTCGAGGGCTTTCTGGGAGACGAGGTCACGGATGAGGGAGGAGTTGAGGGAGCCGGCGATGATCACTGGGGTTGAAGGGAGGGATGAAGAAATACTGGCGAGACCGGTTACATTGGTGACTTGTCTTGCAATGCCCGTGATGTCCTCAAGATCTTTGGCTAGGCTGTTGGCTGCGATATGCACTCCGACAAAGTCATCCTGACTGACAAGAATGGGCGCATCGGTAATGCTGAGCTGGGCGAACTCGGCTGTGTTTGCCTCGAAGGAGATAAACCGCTCTTCCAGGAGCGCAAAGGCACCCGCGGAAATGCTGGCCAGAAGCCATGTCTGCGTCAAAAGGCGCATGATGGCTGGCTTGTGTGGTCAGATTGACCGCAACACACCGATCACGACAGCGCGACGGCGAGAACGCCAGATAAAAGCCACCACATGGTGGTGTCGAATGGACACCCATGGCTACTTGTACGTATCCGAGAAAAGTCCCGCCAAGATGGTGACATGTCCCCAAGGTTATTAATTGCTCCCTCCCCGCAGGATACCCCGTATTTTAGCAGTCTTGGGATCATCTTGGTCACTGGAAATCATAGCCTGGAAGAAGCTATCCTTGGTAAGATGAGGAAGGTGGTGTGCGAGATCTCCGGATCGTGATGACGGCTGCAAGAAAAGCTGCAGACAACCACTCGCTCGGCTAATTGTGTTGTCGTTTAATTAAAGTTCAGGGGAAACAGACAGCCTGAGTCGTTGGTCCCGGCTGTTGAGGTTGCATCCCGCCCTGTAGACATTGTGCAGAGTACTACCTACCTGAACCGTCAAAAGCGGATGGGTTCCTTGATATGTGGTCCATGGACTGCGTGTGGAAAACTATCACAACAACTTGGTGGCCTAAAATTCAGGTACCTTAGGTACAAGCTAACTGCCCTGGAAGGTGACTGTCACTGAGTGGAGAATTCAGACCATGTGGGCAGACAAACCCAGGCACCGGGCAAAAATGGAATCAGTTGGACAGTGGCAGGTGGGGTTAAATTCGAATCAATACATGGAGAGTAACAACACCTAGGTCGGCCACTCTACTCCAAAAGCTGTCTTGCACTAAGTTTCAATTCAACCTCTACTTCTTTTTTGTCTGCCCCCAAAGCTCCTTCTACTGCTGCCCAACATTCCCGTATCCCCCCATGCTCTCTACCCTATCTACCCGACGCCCGCGTAAAAACATTAACCTCGGATTTCTTCACGATGCCCTCGGGATTCAGTTGCTGCAAAGAATGATTGTCTCCCTCGGTGTCGACCCACGCGTTGTGACGATCAATCGATCCCGGATGGGTGACGTAGTCAGGATATGACTTGACCATGCCGCTGTCGTCCTTCAGCCGAGTGCCAGACCGGGACGATCCCGTGAGACGCAGCGCGCGCTCGCTTGCCGTTGACAGCAAGGTAAGCAATGGACCCTTCAGGGCCTTGCATACAATGGCCATCGCTGGCATGCAGCAAACAATGACGCCCGCTGTCGCTTCGGCCATGCTGGTGGCCCAGATGGGACCACCAGGCGAATGTTGTTGTCGCCGACGGCATAAAAGTGCACTCTGTACACCAGACCAATGACGCTGGATGCGATCGCACAGATACCAACGGAGAACATGGAAGAGATGGCGAGACGACGCCGCATGGGCATCCGCAACGTCCACACGGCAGGGAGTGGGAGGATGACGAGAAACAAATCTGTCACCACGTTGCCGATACCCTGAACGACGATCAAGATGCGGGTGCGCTCGCACGTGTCCGAGATGAAGGCAGCCAGGAAGTGCAGCTGGGTATCGCCGGACTTTGGCGAGCACATGACGCCAAACGCAACGGCCAGCGACACATGGTAGGCCACCGTGACGACAAGACTGATGATGCACACCACACGCATCCACTGAAGAACGCGAAAAATGCGCAGATACAGCATCAACACGGAGCACTTGACGAGACAGATGGCAATGGGTAGTTCTATCTCGACAAGGAGCGATAGCTGCGCGCGGTTAGTCCACGTTGCCATCCATCTACCGGTGTCGTACCAAGGAAACAACGGGAGTAATTACGTACCACAAGCTGAGACTTGGTGAATGCTCCCAACAGGACGTGCCAAGCATCTCGACCAAAAGCACCACCGGAAACAATGGCGATGGTCATGCCGATAAATGCAAGACACAAGAACAATCCGGCAAAGAAGACAAGCTCATGGGCAAGCACGGCTTTCTCACCACCCTGCTGTCTCATGGCCAAGATGCTGGCAAGCGAAAAGATGACCATCAGGGGGATACATACCCCCGCCGTCGCGTACACCTGGTAAGCGCTGGACGAGGGGTTAATGAAGTTTGGTGTTACCCCCTCTGGCGGTTGCTGGATTGGAAACTCCAGCAAGCGACCGAGTGTTTCTGGATCCAAATTCATGATGGATGGCAACGAATGCAGACGATAACGACGGTTCAATGGGGCCTGTGGTAGAGAACATGGGCACAGTCTCTGTGAGCGAGGGCGTCTTATAACGTCGATCCTTCAAAAGAAGGCAGTTTTGCCTCTGGTGGCCTCGAGCAGGCAGCGATCTTTGCCAAGAAGCGGTACGAAGTCAACACCTCCAACGGGCTTGCGCTGGAAGACATCGCCAAGTTTGAGGTGGGCGGGTCGATCGCCATCTTGGTGAACACGGCCCCAGCAGCATTTTGGACCCTCATGCTCTTCTACTCTCATGACAACGGCAAACTGGCCGACGACCTCCGGAAGGAAATCGACGCCGTGACCTTGACCACCAAGGCGGCGGACGGGACCGTGACCAAGACCCTGGATGTCACTTCGCTAAAGGAAAACTGCCCACTTCTGCTGTCAGCTTATCAGGAGGTACTCCGCGACAGGTCCATGGGCACCTCGGTCCGGGAGGTCATGGAGGATACGTATCTGGACCAGTACCTGCTGAAGAAGGGCGCCATGCTGCAGATGCCCTCGCGGATTATCCATCAGGACCCGGACCTGTGGGGAGACGACGTGGCCGAGTTTAACCCCAGACGGTTCATGCCGGGCGGCGCGACGAAGCAGCCGAAGCCCTCGTGCTTCCGTGGGTTTGGCGGTGGCAAGACACTGTGTCCGGGAAGGCACTTTGCGACCAACGAGATCTTGGCCGTGGTGGCTACTTTCTTGGTCAGGTTTGACATGAAGCCGGCTGGCGGGAAAAAGTGGGAGTTCCCGACGACGCTGAACACGGCGATGGCTGCGACGATTATGGAGCCGGACACGGATGTCGAGGTTGAGGTGGACGTGCGCAAGGGGTTCGAGGGGGTCAAGTGGGTGGTGAGGTTGGACGACTCGGATAAGACCTTTGCAATTGTGGTGGAGGACAAAGAATGATGGTGACATATGAAATCTGTGAAAAGATAGGCCCTTCCGATCTACACGGTAATGGCATTGGTGGTGTATCAAGGACACAACTATTGCTGTACGCTCCCGATATCACAGCATAGTACTTTGGTAATTAGATGCAAAACATTGTTCTTACACCATCGACCGAACAGCCATTGACCGGAACTGAATGAAGTGTCGAACCTAACCCCCCAAAATCTTGGAAATCAACAAATCCACCACCACCGCGTGCCCCCCCTTCGCCGCCGCCTCCAGAGGAGTAACCCCCTCCAGCGTTTTGATATCCACTTTGGCATTCTTCGCAAGCAAATACTCCACCAGCCTCGCATGTCCCGCATCCGCCGCCGCGTACAGCGGAGTAATATTCCCTCTGCTAATGATATCTACCCCGGCCCCGGCGTCCAGCAACCTCTTGACCACCCGCAGGTGGTTCCCCACGGCGGCATAATACAAAGGAACGTTCCCCTCGGCGTCCGGCCGGTTGATGTTTCCCTTGACCGTCCCGTCGAGCAGCAGCAACCTCACCACGTGCGTGTGGCCCCCCTGGGACGCCCTGCCCAGAGGGTGCCAGTTGGTGTCGGACTTGTCGGCGTCCCCCAACCCATGGCCAGGATCGAGTAGCAACTCCGCTGCTTCGGCGTGGTCCCCATTCAGTGCGGCCCGGAGAGGTGTCCAGGCTTTCTTGTTGGGCTTGGTGGCGTCGATCTCGGCCTGCTCGAGGAGGATCTCGACGACTTCAGCGTGGCCGTCTTGGGCTGCAAAGAAGAGCGGGGTGTTGCCCTCGTCGTCGACGGCGTTGAGGAACCTGGCGGCAAAGGACTCCTTGAGCTCGATCTTTTTCTTCTTGAGGAGGAGGTCGACGAGCTCGACGAAGCCGTCGGTGGCGGCGGAGCGGAGGAGGCCGGCGCCCGAGTCTGCGGGCGGGGGGTCGTTGGGTGCCATGAGTCTTTGTGTTTTCGATTCTTTCTTCTCTTCCTCTGCCTTCTTTTCTTGCTGTGCCTTTCTCTCTTGTTCTGCTCTTCTCTCTTGCTCTGCCTTCTTCTCCTGCTCTAACTTTCTCTCTTGCTCTGCCTTTCTCTCTTCCTCTGTCTTCTTCTCTTGCGCTGACTTCTTGTCTGAGCCCGCCATTGTGAGTTAAACAAACACAGGAGACAGTCTTTAATGATGGAGACGGGACAGACCTCTAAAATGATTCCGGGTGGCACGGTACAGAAGTGATCACCAATAGGGATGAGCGAGCACTCCTGAGGTGGATGCTTGTGTGATATCTTCTCACTTGCAGAGTGGGTTATTGATTTGTCAAATATTAGTAGCCGCGAAAAGCGGCGCTATATCAAATTCAAGCCCCGCTTTCTTCTTTGCAACGGAATGCATCCAGTTCAACGTCCAGTGGGTTATCAAGGTTGCAGCGATACCTTCAAGCCCCCTTGGGAGGACTTCGATGCATGAAATGTAAAGATAGGGCAGCGATGCATCAACGTTTCTCCTCAGCGGAGCCCCAATCGATGGATTGTTCCTCAAATCTAAGGCATAAGAGCCCAAGGTTCCGGAAGTACCTAGACAATTATGTTCGAGTTACCCTTTCCGTGTTTCCGGATCTCAGGGACCTCCATCGTTTCCTCCCAAACAGCCATAAGCGCGGTTAACTTGCGCTGTAGCTTCAACAGCTCTGCATAGCTGGCGTCAGTGGTCCATCGCCCAAATCGGAAAGTTCCTGCACCTTTTTGCTTGATGGGGTGGGAAATGGTGACACAGGAAGACAGCAATGTGGCCAGCGCGGCTAAGGTCTGCAAGATTTGTCTTGTCTTGGGGTCGGCGTTAAGCTTAGGTATCTAGATGCCAAAGATCTTGGATGGTAGGTACGCAACCTCCTCAGTCCAAGGGTAGAGTGCTCTGGCTCACCAATAATGACCAGAAGAGCTAGATGTGGCAACATGGAGAAACATCCATCTTTGAGCGAGGGCAATACACATATAACTACAAAATTATTTGGTAATATATCCCCCATTCATGCTGCCTCTTTATCTTCATCCCCCCGTCTCCACAGCATGGGGTCACCGTACTCATCTAGCAACATGAGAGACAAGTGCAGGTTCTCGCGGTTGGCAGCATTCAAAGCATCCCTTGCCTCTCGAATTTCCTTCCTAAGTCCCTGAATGATAATGACCAGCTCCTCGACACGCTCCCGTGCCCTCTTCACGAAGGGTACGATCTCTTCACGCAGCTCCCTCGCAACATCCCGCGTGGTCTTGTAGGCATTACCGAGAGTTTCTGTGTGTTGTGCTACGTCGATCTTGAACCCCTTGAATTTGTACTTCACCTTCCCTTCCGGGTAGGGAGGTGCTTCTTTCTTGGGAGGCATCTTGAGACTTTTCTCCCGGTTAGCTATTGTGCTGCAATTGTAGAACTCTGGCCGGTGAATGAAGGCCACCGGGGCGTATACATACGCAAGAACGACTCCAGTGGCGACGGTCTGTTGTGGGGGAGGGGCGGATGACACGGCGGACTCCAGTGTCAAGCAGGCGGATGTTCTGGTTGTGCAAGTTCACGCAATGGAGCTTCCACGTCAACCGCCTACCCAGAAAGAGGGACCTGGGGGCCAGGTACTGGTGACACATTTCATTGCCCTTTAAATGCACATGATGTAAACTTTTTGTCTCTGCTTCTTCAGGTCAACCGTCAACAATGGCGTTTGTCTCTCGTTGCGCGGTTAAGGAGCTGAAGTCCGGGAGAGCTGCCAAGCAAGGCTGTATACAGAAGGTCACCAGTGGTTTGTTCCTCAAAATTGAGGACCTCCCATGCTTCCACAACCAATGGACAGTGAGCTCTTCAAAACGGCCGGTATCAGGACCCCAAAATGCGAGTCTGGAATGCAGGTATGCCCAGCTGCACGGGTCTGCCATTCCATTATCAATGAGGAAATCCGGGGTTTTCTCAGATTCTAAATCTGTTGCTATAGGCTGCGCTTGACTAGAGTCCTCCTCGCTCCTTACCTACTTAAGCGAACCGATGATGTTACACAGAGATGGCGCAAGGGCCTAGGAGAGGCTTTCAATCTGACAGTTGTCGTTGTATCATTGGGGCATGCTGTTGAACTCATGGATTCCCGACACTAACATTGTGGGGGGACAATTGATGGCCAACCATTGATGTTCGATTGGGTGTAAATGGCCGTTTTAGTCCTGACACCCTCTTCACCACCAAGCAATCAGACGACAACAAACGTAGGATGAGTGATGGCGCTTTCCCTCATTAAGACCTAAACACCACGCCTCCCACGCCGAGCCCGACGAGAAACTGGCATAACTGGAGGACCCTCAACGGCCCGCTCGATGGCTCTCCACACTGACTCGAACCGTGGGTCATCCCGAAAGAACTTGCACATGGAGGAGTGATCTCCACCAAGCATCATGATATCCTCGTGTGCCAGCCCCAAGATCACGGAATCTTTGTCGACAACCAAGTTGCCAAGGACGGGGTGTACATGCTGCTCATAAAAGCTGACAATGGCGTATTGGCCCGCAAAGGGTCGGAAATCGTCGGATAACTCGAGTAGTCTCTCCGAATAAGTCTCCAGAATGGGGATGAGCTTGGAGCTCCATTGACCCGGGGCAGCCGCCATTGCCGCCTCGGAAAGCATGCTTCCCCATTTGGCCAAGTCGGAACCTCGATGGGGTGTGCCAAAGAAGACCTGCTGATCGGTCAATTCCCATCCCGAGAGGTGTATAAGGTTTTCATGCTTACTATGCCCTTGGTTGAGGCAGCAATATCGCTAAACTCGAAGTTTGTGTTTGCGATCTGGATCGCCTGCTTGATGATGATGCCTCCCAGACTGTGGACAAGAAAAATGATTGGTCGACCTTGATCTTTGGGCCTCCGTTGGGTTCTGAGCTGCTGAAGAAGGAGGCGTGCAGTATCAGGCACTTCATACATTGACTCGCTGCCCATGATCTTGGCGTCGTATTGGAAAGTCCAGATGCGGGCGTGCGGCATCTTATCGGGAAGAAGGTCCTTCAACCAGAAAGTCCTAGCGGCTTGGGTCTTGCCGTGGTGTGTCCATGTCTCAAAGCAATGCCCATTGAGGCCATGGATCGCGACAATGTCTATGTCTTGTTGGGTAACTTCTGAACGAGGGTCAGACACAAGATAGAGTCCAGAGTCGTTCCGTTTAACTTCGGCTTTACCCCCATCGCCATGGGTGATGGGAGACGTTTTGGGTCGGGCGGGAGGTTTGGAAAAGAACGAGGTGAAAAAAGGCATATTTGTTTGGTTGCGTTTGTGGTCGAGTCGCAGGTCTCAAGAATTCTCAAGAGTTCATGAGTCGACGTTGGGACATAACTCGGGTTCCCAGTCATTTAATTGCTGTAGATGACAATCGTTGTGTCAGTCAGTCAGGCTCCAATATACCAGCACCCTGGATCGGGCGAAGATGATCTGACTGGCTTCGGGTGCTGTTCATTTGCCAACTCATACCATGCCAGGGAAGCAGCCCTCCTCGGGTGTAATTTTGCTCAAATTCTTTCAGAGACCATTCTCCATCCCCGACTGATTCGTGAAAGCATGTTAACGACTTGGAGTTGCCTCAGACCCTAACTTGTGACCTTTTCAGAACTTTGGAGACTCAGTGCCTTCCTCCCTGTTGCCCGGTTATCACATGTCCGTAACGCCACTGCTTCCACAACTCCATCATGTCTCGTCGTGTCTTCCTGGAGGAGCTCTTCGTCCCTGATGAGAACAAACATGGACCGATAAACATTGAGTAAGTCACAGAGACTCCATTGTTAACTATTGTGTTTTGTGATACGATGTTGATCATGGCCCAGTTTGGTCCTCATCCATGGCGTCGATGGCGATTCAGTCCAAACTTGGAAAGACGTCGACTCAGGCATGATCTGGCCGGTAGACCTCATCCCTCAATGCCAACCCCGAACTCGAGTTCTCTCCTTTGCGTACAATGGTGACATGTACCGCAACGACTGCGCCGCCAGTATTCGCGACAACGCCCGCTCTCTGCTTTCCTTTTTGATGACCAAGAGGAAACGCGTGGGTCCTGAGAGACGGATTGTCTTTGTAGCACATTGCCTCGGTGGCCTCATCGCCAAACACGCTCTCTACGTCTCGGAGTTCGAGAAGGAGTTCAGAGCCATCAAAGCAGCAACCGACGGTGTGCTCTTCTTCGGCACGCCACACCAGGGCACTCACAGGGATGAGTGGGACCGCATCGGCAAGGCTTTCTCGCCACTTGACAAGGTTACGAGAGGAAGGCGCTCGCCACTTGTTGATGCCATGAAGCGCAGCTCCCATGCCCTCGCCGATATCAATGACAAGTTTCGCCAGATTGCTGTCAACTATGATATCACCAGCTTCTACGAGACTGGTCTGTGGCCTGGTACTTCGAAATTGATAGTCGACAAGACAGCTGGTGTGATGATGATCCCTCACGAGAAGCGGGTCCACATCGATGCACACCATAGGGCCATGTGCACTTTCAGCAGCGTCAAAGATCCCATATTCGAGACCATGTGTGATCGCATCCTGCAAGCGACTGAAGTAGAGGAAGAGAGTGAAACAGAGGAGGCGAGTGAAGCTAACGACGCTGGGGTTCCCGGCACGATGGCGGCATTCACATATCCCGCTTCCACCGCCGCTCCTGTAAGCACTAGGAGTGCCATAGCGGCTCCCAGGAAAACCATTACCACGACTACGACTACCGCTGCCATCTTGACCACGACCACAATGGTTGTATCCAGGGACGCTCAGACCACCTTGGACTCGGGACACACTGGCATCTGGCACCATGACGTTGGTGGGGAGGTCTCAATGAGCCAAGAGTATACCAATCCTCGCGGGCTGCCTTCCGGCTTCTCAAGAAAGACTCTTCCTGCTCCGAGTGCACTGCAGTCTGGGTTCTCGAGAGGACTGAGAAACCTTTTCCGAGGAAATTCGACACGTGGACGTGATGTGATTGAAGTAGCAGGACCCGAAAATGGCCACGGTCGATGAAGATCAGGGGTTCTATTCCAACAGAGTATGCAGCGCGAATAGTTTTTTTTTTGGCACTTTAATGTCATGTCTTTGCTTTTTGCCCCGGTTTGACAAGTTTCTTGACTGTAATCAAAATGTTGTTAGACATACTGATTCATTGGACCAACTTCGATGGCAGAAGAAAGCTATCATTTGACGTACCTTGTTTTTTGAAACCACTTTTGATGTTGGACCAGCGTGAGCCCTTCCTTTGCTGCTCGTTAGAAAGATTGCCAGAGTGTTGGCCCTCCGTTTGTTCCTCGTCCTCAACAATACCGCTGTTACCGACCTCTGCATTCTTGCCCACAATTTCCACTGGCGTCAGCAACTGTGCTATCGGCTGCGCCTGCGCAAAGTGTGTACGTCCAAAGGGGGCTCTGGTAGCCGGCGCAGGTGGATGTCTTTTGACGGAGCTAGTTTCCCGGCTTTTGCGGTTTTCCAGCGTGCCTTTTTGACCAGTTTCAACATCATCTTTGTGTTCGAGTTGCTTTCCCTTTTCGTCCACCTTTTGTAACTGCCCTGTCTTCGAATGATCGTCCAACGCCTTATCTTTCTCCTTCGTTGCTTGTTCTTCTTCTTGTGGTTTTGTTATTCGCAGTTGGTTGTTTGTCTGTGCAATCTCACCACCAAGTTCTGGCTTCAGAGCCACAGAGTCGGTAGTGGCCATCGGTGGTTGATCGGTTGGACGAGCAGTCATTTCTTGCGATCCAAGAACCTTCCCAGATGATGGAACGCGTCGGACTATGGGAGTGTCGTGGTCAGGGGCAGGTATCTCAAATGCCAGGTCATCACATCCCGCAACTCGCGGTTCATATGGAGATTGCTTGTTCAGTAAATGGTGGGGTGTATCTTCATCGTTACCGTAGTCGGCAGGATCTAGAATGCCGTAACCCAGATCTCGAGAGACTGGCTCTTCATCCTTCACCTCCATGAACTCCGCTTCCGTCGCAAGATTCAGCGGATCAGTAGCAGTATCTTCCGGCGTATTGGCAGATGCTTCCGAGGTGGAGGATGAAGCCACATCTGAGGACGAGGTATTAGATGCATCTGTTGGTATTCCCGAAAAGGTGTTTCTGATTGGAGGGAGATATCCCTTGAGGATATAGCTCGTCGTGTCTTCTGGGAAACTGCTTTGATTTGAAGATCCCTTCGAAAGAAACCACCAAACTTCTGTCCAGCATTTGGAATACTCGGTTGTATGGTCCTGTAGTAATCGTTGACCTTTAGCAGCGGAGTGGTCACATTCATTCCACGACACTCCAGCAGCCTGTATATGAATGAACCAGTAGAGTGACGCATACCGGAGGAAAGAGTACTCCTTGATTCTCTTTCGTACCTTGGCTTCCCACAACTCTGAATTGTCGCTCGTCAACCCAACGCCCGAAGTCGAGAAGTGAGGCATCGTTAGGTAGGCAACACAAACACTCGCGAGATACACTTGTGACAGCGCTTCTTCCATGTAGGCCAGCTCGGTGGGTCTTTCCGGGGAGGTGAGACAATTCATAATGCTGCTATGATTAAGCTGTAGCTGGCCGCTCCTCAGATCGAGGATCTTGCCACAGTGCGTCTCAACCGAAGTTCTGATATCTGAAGCAATACTTTCAAGCTCCTGTTCAGAAGGAGGTTCTCCTGTTTGTCGACTTAGAACCATACCCAGAGCAATTGCCGTGGTGAACTCGGCCTCCGAGAGTGGTTCCATTTGAAAGACCACCCACCGCAGTACTTGTGTGACAAGGAGTAGGGTGGATTCAGTCTTGTGCACTTCGTTAAGCACACGAAGATGGAGTGCTTCGATATCCTTTGGAATATTCGGCAGGATCAACTTCTGAACTGCTTCCACCTGGGTTGCCAGCTGGCTATGTGCCACTTCTTCCGCTGCCAGGGTAGCCCACAGATATGTGCTTTCGGGACTCTTCAAAATTGCCTTGCATGTCTGAGCCAGCGGGTTGCCGTGCTCTTCATCATCCCCGCTATTTTCCGTGCCACCGAATTGGGTTTGAGAGGAAGTCAATTCGGCCATGACGGTTTTGGCCATGTCGGGGAGGATGTCGTCATGCGATACCGTGTACTTTTCGAACATCTCCTCCCCTGTAAGCTGCTGATCCGCCCCAGCAGTTTCCTCCCTCGACAGAAGCAAGACTCTGACACGTTTGCTATGTTCCTGGCATTCAACCATTGTTTCGAATTCTGCGAGGCAATCTATAAAGCTTTGCTGGCAATCCCGTGCCATTTCATCGAAGCCGTCAACCACAAGTGCCAATGAGCGATGCGCCGCAACTGCAGCGATCACCGTGGGCCACATCGGACGAAGAACATTTCGAGTCCATATCTGGTCATCTCGTAATCTTCTCTCTCTAGTCGCCTCCAGAAAGGGAGGCACAAGGAACCGGGCGATGAGTTCAGGCTCGAGACGAAGGGCGTGGTGCAACGTCGCTCTCAGCAGGGCCTCAAGGTCGCCGCGCCCTGGATCCGCATTGCTCAACAAGCAGTGCGCCACTTCTTGGTTCGCTCTTGGAATGAGGTCGGTGATGATGTGCTTTGCCAAGAAAGTCTTGCCACATGCCGGGGGTCCTTGGATCCACAGCATCTGTTTCTCCTCCCCTTCGCCAAGCCAATCACGGAATTCCTGTCGCTCTTGAATCCATTCGCAAGTGCCCTTCGTAGGTTCCTTGGCCATGGAGTACCCGTGAAAGCCTGGTGGGCACAACGAAAGAAGCGCGAGCTTGGCATCTTCTTCAATTTGATCTGCGGGCATCAACCTTAGCTGCCGTTTATACTGAAGCACTCAGATGGATGAAGTGCAAACAGGACTCACCCAAGGCCTTTGAAGACTCCATCAAGTATCTGATGCCTTCGCTAACTTCAGCGAAGGCCTGCACATCATTCTTATGCCGTGAGAAACGACAGATGCCGAGGTGGTCACCATCAATTTTTCTCTGCCGCTTTTTTGGTGCGTCCATCCATCCCCGGCCGTCGTCCACCAACTATAAGAGTGATTAGCCGGGCCAAGGCACTGAGATAAGAAGTGTGGCAAGCGAAGAATACTGACTACTCGGTTCATCCCCCTCATCCTCCTTCCCTCGGTAAAATTGACAAACGCCAGGTGGTCTTGGATTGAGCGAAAGTCCAGGGTAATATCAAGCAGTGCAGTGCTGTTAATGAGTATTTGATCCAGCATCTTCTGCGTCGGGAGAATGCCGGGGAAGGGTCCACTGAGCTGTAGGACTTGGGCGGCAAACTCCGGCCAGGAAGCTTCATCAAGGCCGTGATGCGGTGTAGCGAAAAACATCTAAGATGGTTCTTAACGTTAGTCAGAAGTCCCCCTTCCTCCCATGATATACTCACCGCTCCTCGAGTTGTGTCCCAAAGGTGTTTAAATCTCCAATCTTCACGAGACTTCTGGATGGCCTGTGATCTAGAAGTGTCAGTGGGCCCCTATAGGAGTGCCGGGGGCTCGAACTGATAGGAGTCTGTAGACGGGAGTTACCCTCTTGACCAACATGCCCCCCAGGCTATGGCCAACAAAAATGATTGGTCTCCAAGCAATGGATTGATCTTTGCCTTGAAGTCGATCCAGATCGAGCTTGTCAAGCAGCTCACGTGCATGGTCTTCGATTTTGGCTTGGCTGGTTGTGCCTCGGACAGTAGTATTGTAATGAAAGGACAGAACACGGATGCCACCCTCAATCTCTGATGGGAGCAGATGAATTGGCCAGAGTGTACGATCCGCTGCTTCCCAGGTGTTGATGTAGTGGCCACCAAGACCAGCAACCAAGACAATGTCTGCTTGCGCGTTGACGATGTCGTGTTCGGGATGGAGCAACACTAACTGCGAATATTGTTCACCGTCGTTGTGGCGGATGGCCCGTCGGGGTTTGAACATTGCGAATTAGCCTTTCGGATGGTTCTTCAGTCTGAAAAAGATGTCGTTGAGATCCATTCAATTCGCCGGTTGGGGAGGGATGAAGGCCATGTTCGGGGTCATAAGGTGGATCAACGGCGTACCAGTACCAGGCGATGATTCGCTGATTTGGGCTGTTGCTACCCAACCGGTACGCTCTTTATGTGGCTCATCGTGGAACCTTTTGCATCTGCAACAAATAACCGATTACCTCCAAGTAAGCCTATCAGTCAGTCGACAGAATCCGGGTTGCTTCCTTTCCAGTCCTCGAATCATTTTCCAGTACTCGACGTGTCCTGTCTCTCAAACCGACAACCTTCATGGATCGATCTTCCAGACCAAGAATCCGAGAAGGCACTCAAGATGACGCTGTGGCTCAACTCGCATTCGACGACTTGAATGAACGGGCGGGAAGAATCTTGGCGCTCCTATCGAAACTGGAACAAGCCGCATCAGCAATCACCTCATTAGCTTGGGAGAGGGAGTGGGAGCGCAACGACCTACTCGAGGATGTGCAGAGCCTTCGACAAATCATCAGGGAAACAGTGGCCCGCAGTTCTCACAACGCATTGCCATCTGGAGCGAAGGGGGTTATCGAAGCTGGGATCCAAGAGAAGATGCAGGACCTCGAGACTGCCCTCAAGATGGAGAAATCCAAGAGCTGGGAGTTGGAGGAACAGTGCAAGGACATGGGTGAAGACATCGGAATGCTGGAAAGGCAGCTGAGGAATAGCATCGCGGTCGGTGATGTCAAAAGTCCGCCAGTGTTGCCCAGGACTGCGCTGGAAAAAGCTCTACAAGACAGGATCCTGGAGCTCGAGGACCGCATGAGGAATCCGATGAGTAGGGGCCGATCAAGGTCCATATGATGACATGGTTCTAGGTAATTATTGACTTGCCTGGTGAGCTTTGGGCGGCGCTTGACTTGATGTTGAAGTCAAATTGTGTCCAATTTCGGAAAAAGGCGAGTCACAAGATACCAAAGATACCATGATCTGCCAAAAAAAGACCAAATGAAAGTTTTTCCATACAGCAGGCATTGATGTTTCGAAGGTGCCCTTTGGTGTGCTAAGGAAGGAGTAAGGTAGGTAGGTACCTATGCTTTAGGCACCTCTCGGTACCTGCTACTAGATGGCAAATCGAACTGAAAGTACCTGAATATTCCTACACTCCTTCATCAATTCCATTTCCCTCAAATTTGGGGCATCCAATCTTAATTCGAGTCCATTTCTGGAATCATTGCGGCACGTTTCCAATTCTTCGTCATCAAGTTGTCCATTCCTCGCCATGTGCTAACGGTTGAGACAAGTGGTATGTATATATGCGGTCTGCAGGACTTCCGGCTCTGTTAATATTGCACACAACATTGGACACGATTTCAGTCCTGGACTCCTGAAGACCACAATGGTGCAAGCGGAACCGCTTCCCGAACATCACAACATCGGCACACCGCATTTCTCAAACCTTGTGATCTTCGAACATGGCGCCATCTTCTGGGATTTCAAGACAGCCCACGTTCACCGAAAAAGCCACAAGCCTGCCACAAGAAAGCGGGCACCTATCGCGAGGCACCGTATTCAAGAGACGCTGGCACATACGCAGCTCTGGAACTGCAAGCTGTGGTGACACATAAATAAATGCAGCCCACATTTGACCACAAGTTGCGGGGTATGAATTTTTAGGCGCTTGATGCGAGAACAAATCTAGGTTGTCTCACGCAGATCTGGATGGTTGGGATCGAAGTCGAGGCTGCACAAGTGGCAAGCTGCCGCCATACCTGGCGTCTCCCTTGCATTAGCTTCGTGTAATCTCAGAGACATGGTACGAATATGAACGTCGATCAGGCGGTCATTGCAAAGTCTATAAAGTGACGAGAGGATGACGAGTTCGACCCTTAAAGTTTTTGCTTCCTCGCCATTCTTCAACTACAGAGCATCTGCGCCTGGGTTTCGCGGATATCGTCTCATCAGAACCTCAACATCAACATGGCTTCCAACGAGGACATCACACACCAGATGATCAGCTCCCTCTTCATAGGGCCTAGGGCTGAGAATCTGGATCACTTTAGGGGTAACATTAGTAGTGTTCTTGACGAGTTGCAATTTGCTCGAAAACGCTACTTCCACGAAGATGCGGTATGCAATGTTCCCTCCATCCACAGCACATTCTTGCCTTGCCAGTCATCGGTCATCACTAACACTATGCCAGGCCAATGGCTACGACTTCATCCCCCAATCGGTCCAGGACTCGCCGGCATTCAAGCACCAGACCGCCAGAGTCTCACGGGCAGTCCGACAAGCGGCCCGTATGCTCGGTCAACGTGTGTCTCCGAAACCCCTTCCCTTTTACATACCTCCATCCTCAAGGTTTCTTATTGTCTAACCCAAAACCAACCTAGACTCTATCCCATTCTGGTCCCCCCGCTACCAAGCGCACATGTGCACGGACTTGACCATGCCCTCCCTGTTGGGATACTTCATGACCATGCTGTACAACCCTAACAACGTAGCTGTCGAAGCATCTCCGTTGTCCACCATCGCCGAGATAGAGGTGGGTGAGCAGCTCTGCGACCTCTTTGGGTTCGACAAGACCACCAGCTGGGGCCACGTCACGTGCGACGGCACCGTTGCAAACCTCGAGGCCATCTGGGTTGCCCGAAATCTGAAATTCTACCCCTTGTCGCTGAAAAAAGCAATCGATGACGGAACCCTAGGGTTTTTGCCAGAGCAGTTCGGCGTCAGAACGTGCCAAGGAAAACTGAAGAAATTCAGGGACCTTTCGAACTGGGAGTTGTTGAACCTCAAGCCAAAGACTGTCCTGGACATCCCGGAGAGGCTGTACAAGGAATACGGTATTACGCCCACTTTCTTGCAGGGAGCGTTGGATAAGTACAATATCCAAACCACAGGAAAGGATGTTATGGAAAAGGACTTTGGTCTTTTGGAGAAGCCTGGGCAGTTCTTTGTGCCAAGTACCAAGCATTACTCCTGGCCGAAAGGGGCAGGTAAGCTTTTTCTTATTTTTTTTCAGTGCCAGATGCCGCGGAAGAAAAAAACTAACAAAGTGATTCAAGCAATCATGGGCATCGGCTCAGGCAACGCTGTCTCCGTGGGGGTCGACAACAATGCCCGTGTCGACATGGTCCGGCTGGAGCACCTCCTTAACGAGAGCTTGTCCCAGGAGAGACCAGTGTACAGCGTCGTTGCTGTGATTGGATCCACAGAAGAAGGCGCCGTCGACCCCCTTCGCGAGATTCTAGCTCTGCGCCAAAAGTTTCAGGCGAAAGGACTCAGCTTCATCGTGCATGGGGATGCCGCGTGGGGAGGCTACTTTGCTACCATGCTGCCGCGCGCCACTGGTCCCGTCATCAACCCAGGAGGCGGCGGTGTCCAGGCTGAGGATATCACCAATGGCGGAAGAGACGGCGGGGTTGACGGGCTGGTGCCGGATTTATCGCTTCGTTTGGAGACCCAGGAAGACTTGTTTGCCCTACGATACTGTGACTCCATCACGGTTGATCCCCACAAGGCGGGATATATCCCTTACCCAGCCGGTGCCTTGACGTACCGCGATGGGAGGATCAAGAATTTGGTTACGTGGACGAGTCCGTACTTGAGCAGGGGGTCGGTGACGAGTATCGGCATCTATGGAGTGGAGGGGAGGTATATTTGCTCTTCACGATTTCAACTCCGCCGGTAGAACTGACGGAACATAGTAAACCGGGTGCATCAGCCATGTCGACCTGGCTTTCCAACCAGTGCGTCGGTCTTGACCAGCAAGGCTATGGATCATTGCTCAGTGAAGCGTGCTTCACATCATCTAGGGTATGCGGCACCTTCTCCCCGTTCAAAATCGGCATAGGTCGCAGTCAATGTCATCTGTTAACATCGTACTAGCTGTCAGCCCTCTGGGCGGCCCTCAGCACAGACAAGGACTCCTTTATCTGCGTCCCGTTTAATGCCCTCCCTTCTGAGGCCTCGAACTCTCCCAAAGCCATCGAGCTGGAACGACAGCGGATCCGCGATGAGATTCTGACCAAGTCCAATGCTGAGATCGTCACGGCCGACAAGAACGTCACCGATCCCGCCAAGAAGACCATGACCTTGCTACGAAAGCTCGGTTCCGACCTTAATATCAACGCATTTGCGCTCAACTGGAAGTATCCTGACGGCAAGATCAACACCGATGTTGAAGAAGCAAACTATCTCATGACGAGGGTGGTCTCCCGAATGTCTGTCGACAATCCAGATGACAAGCCGAACAAGATCCCCCTGTACCTCACGTCGACCGAGTTCAGTCTCAACGACTACGGACATTGTGCCACCAACTTCAAGAAACGGTTGGGGCTGGATACCTCTTCGTCAGAGAGCCTGATGGTGTTGCGAAATGTGGTGATGAGTCCTCTGGCTACCTTTACCAGTAAGGGTGACTTTGTGAATATGTTGGGTGAGACCTTCAGACAGATCGTCGTGGAGGAAGTCAAGGTTAGCTAGTCCTGTTCTGCCCCCTTTCTTTTTCCGGTTTTGGAAAGATATACTTACAAGAGGGAATCAGGTCTGCCAAGCCCGCAACGAGAACACACCCGACTACCACAGCTTCTGGCCCCGGTCTTCTGGCAACCCGGGGCACCTCTTCCTTTCCTACCGGCCCATGTTCCATCTCGCCAAACACCGCCGGCAGATTCTGCTGGAAGCAAGGTTTGCTAACGAAGCCGATGCCGAGACCTATGGTCAGGTGACGCAGAATACCGAAGAGGATATCACCCTCAAGACATCCGACAAGATCGACCTCGCCGCGTTGCTGGAAGGCGGCGGCGGAGAGTTTGTGGGGAGTTTCACTACCAAGTCCAAGTATGTTTCTCATGCCCCTCCCTTGCTCCCTGCATTTCAAACCCGCATTGTCCCATCTCTACTTCCCCCTCTCTATCCATTAGCGTGTTCATTCGTGTGTCATGCGACTAACATGGCATCCCCAAGCGGCGCCATCCTCCCTCGTGTCCCCCTGCAGATCACCTCGGTCCTCAAAAACCGGTCCCTGACCACCACGGACCAAGACGACGACTACCCCTCCGGTCTCTGTCCCTTCTACATCTACGGCTCGCTACCGCCGTCGTCGTCGACCGGCGGAGAAACCCCGACTCAGGTCCACATCGACCACATTCTGACGAAATCACCCAACATTTTCATGTCAGCATCCGTCGAGTTCAAGGACTTATCAGGACAGATCCCCGAGGAACCTTTCCATAAGGGAGGAATTCTAGCCCTGGAGGGTGTCCACGAGGCTGCCCTCCAACCCTTTCCCGAGACGGAAGACGAGCTGGGTGGGAATTTCTTCTTTCGTGCAGGGAAGGAGTTCAAGGTTAAGATCTGGGAGGATCCAAGAGGACCTACTGGCAAGCTTTTTTCTTTTGGCTCAACCTCATCTTCTTCGTGGCAATAGAAGCTGACAAAAGTGGGCAAATCCATAGAAAGCGGAAAAGGCCTCATCAAACAAGTCACAGCCGCCGAGCCCATCGCCACAGGAACGGTGGTCATCAAGGGCGACGAAGACGGAAAGCATGACGGGGTGGTGGTGGACTTGGAGAAACTGAACCAGGATCCATGGCACGAGAAGGAGGACGACAAAGTGGGTCGGTGGAGGGAGAGATTTGCCAAGATTGGAAAGGAGTTGGGACCGCGGGACTTGGAGGATGAGGACGAGGACGGTGAGGATGGAGATCCTTACGAGGTTGACGAAGTCAGTGGTACGAATGGTGTGAATGGAAGTAACGGTGCGGTGCGCAAGTCTGGGCTTTGCTGGTAGTGCGGGAAGAGAAAGTGAACTCTGTGGGTATGCTTAGGTAATGAAATGAAGCGGGCGAATATGGGGAGCGTTCCTTGAGAGCTGACAGTCAGATTGTTACGAAAAGTCAGGACCAGAGACGGAGACGTGTGGGGGCATTTTGGTAACGGATGAAGGGCCGGGAAACGCCTAAAAATGATGTAGCTTATCAACAATATTATTACGTATGTTGTATCTGACTCAAGGTATCCTAACAAGAAAAGCGCCTGCTAACGTAAATACCGTTTCGTTCCCGCTTGATTACGTCCTGGAGGTATATTCCTGAAAACCCAACGCCTCATCTAAATCATCTCAAAAATAGTCTTGTCCGCCCCATCTATTATTATCCCTCAAACCTCAAGCGACCTCGTGAAGCTGCCCATCACCGCGCTGAGTGGGGAGCTCTGCATAGTTCTGAGGTGGCGCCTGCTGCTGAGGCACAGGTTGCCCGTATGGCTGGTAGGGGCTAGACTGCTGGGTCTGTCCAGTGAACTGGGAAGGAATAGATGATTGTTGGCCGGTGAACTGGGGGGATACGGGTTGCGGAGGCGAAGGATAGCCTGCTCCAGCGGGAGGAGTCTGGTTGTTATACATGGGCGTCTGGTTGTACATCGGCGGTGGTGGGCTGCCAGTGGGCTCTGGGTGACCGTACGGGACAGGGGTGGCCGAAGCCATGGGCGGCTTTCCTTCGTAGAAACCGCCCTGTGGTGGTGGCGCTTGGGACATTTGCTGCTGCTGTGGTACGGGGGCATACATTGGCTGCGGGGGAGGAGCGCCGCCGACACCGGGCGCGGGACCAGCGGGTTGGAGGGCCTTCTTCTTGGAGTTGCGGACCAGGAAGAAAATGAGGAGGCCGAGTAGGGCGAGGGCGACTGTTCATCTGAGTTAGAAATTGATCGATTTTTTGGGGGGGATTTTGGGGGCCTCTTACCAACACCACCGACAACACCGCCGACGATAGCACCAATGGGTGGTCCAGACTTGGCAGGTTGCGGGGTCAAGTTGTCATCGTCGTCGCCGTCACCAGCACCACCAGTTTGTCCAGCACTGTCGGCGGTGCCCGTTCTGGTTGATGTGTCGACCGGCTCGAGGCTGGTTCCATCTGCTGTCGTCCTTGTCCGTGTATCGATGGGCTCGAGACTTGTGAAGGCAATCCTCCCAGTGGTTCGTGTCGCGCTGCCGGAGGGCACGTCAATCATGGCGATAACCGTTGGGGCTGCGGCACAGCTGTTGATAGTCCATCCCGAGTATGTGCCCTCATCGACGTAGACTAAAGTGGCGCAATGGGGTTTGGCAGGGTCCGAGCTGTAAGTGGCCGGTTAGTCCTGTCTTGTCATCCCAAGCAGTTCGTAGAACGCATACCAGTATCGTGTCCTGTCCAGGTTTGCAGTGGCCGTTGCCCTGGAGGAAGTATAAGGCATGCAAGCGGTCCAGATATTGCAACTTGTGGACGCACAGCAACCGATGGCCGAGGCGGCCGAGTTGACGAGACATACGGAGTCATCGTCTGCGCATTGGTAAGGGTCACCTGTAGCAACCGGTTAGAACCCTCCAGGTAATTGTTCAAGCAGCGCAACTGGACTCACTGAAGTCGCCCGTCCTGTAACCGCAGATATCTCCAGCTCTCTTCTGCAGCGCCCTGACAACGGGGGCACCGGTCGGCACTGGAGCGCGTTGGTGAAGGACACCGATATCTTCACGGGGATCCGATGTGGGTGCTGGGAGAGAGTTGCCGTAGACAGCGGGCAACGTCGCCGAGAGGGCAGCGAGCCAGCGGAGACTCGTGACAGCCATGATATCTGTCTGCTTGGCTATGAAGTCGACGTCGTGGCGGGGATTCGTGGTCGGACGAGAGATTCAACGACAACCACAGTAGTCAGTCCAAACAATCAAAGGAAACAAGCCCCAGGCATCGAGGGAGCAGATGCGCGTCATGGTCTATTCTTATTAATTCTCTTGCGCTTATTTTTCTCCTCCTCGCCGCGTTTCCAGAAATTCCCAAATATGCAATGGTACGTTCATGCAATGTGACGGGTTGTTGGGACCACCAGGGACTTGGTAAAGGCCCCTGGTCGTAAATTACGGGTCATCAACATGTTCATTGGAGGATATCGAGAACATCGCGTCGAACTAGTGGATGTGGCTCTCAGCCGCACATGCGACTTGAACAAGGCTCTGCATGTTGTCGGACTGGGGATTGTGCCCTCGAACGATTGTGCAGATTTCGAAAGGCCTCGACTGCCGTAAATGTTTTGTACTCCTCAGAATCGCTCAGGTATATGTTCTGGACCCTTCCTGTGGTTTTCTGTTTTGTCCAAAGCTTAAAATCCGGAGAGCTGACCCTGCGAGATGTGGTGGTTGACCGGAAATGCCCGGTTGAACTTCGAAGGAAGATGATCCACGGATTGATGCCCAGCCCCGAAGAAATCCCCTGAACGCCCAAAACTTGGCGCTGCAGCCAAACCCGTTGTGTCCGTGCGCACTGCACTGGCTGCGGTAGCTGCTTGGCATCTCAATGGAGTTCGTCTGCAGTTTCCATTCTCCACTGCCAGAACTCCAGCTTTGCAACAACACGGCAGATCAAAGACCCCTTTCCCTCACCGACTTCATCTTTTCCTATCTTTGTGAGGGTGTAGACGGGCCTGATGGCCTGATGGCCTGAATGATCGGATGGTTCAACTACAGTCGTCAAAGTATCCATGAAAGTACGAAGTATCCCCCTTTTTTTTTTTTTTTTTCCTCGGTCGATTAATCCCCAAGCGCCAGCCTCGTCGAGGATTTGGATGTGGAAGTTTATCGCGAACCAGGGTCATGATGCACCCGCCTCAGCCCCACGCATTGGTTGCCGTCTTCCGCATTGGCATGTGCAACCATCCAATATCACGCTTTTGTCCAAGGCTTTTTTTTCTTTTTCATCTTGTTCAGCTTGCAGAACACTCGCACTTGGATTCCGTCATATCTGCAATCATGGTTTTTTTTTAAAAAGCAGTCGTTGTTGATGCAGTGGTGCACAATCTTGGTGTTCTTGGGATATATCTATGGGTTGTGTGCTGGAGCCTACAGTAGCTTACCTCGTAAACGCCAAGACAACACCATGTGGGGTGGGAGGATTCGCTCGCGTTCGCGCTGGTCACCAAGAGCGGAAACCAAAACAAGACGAATGCTTCTTTCCTGCCACGCACCGCCAATGGATCTTCCTCTCGTGTTGCCGGACTGGGCACTCACTGTAACCCTCCAAAATCTCACCCCGCAATGGAATCCGAGCTTCATCGCACCGCCCACAACACCGAAGATGCGTTTGGTGCTTCGGTGGATGTATGTAGAGTGGCTATGCTGTGCCAACACATCAAGATTTCAAGATCTTTCTTCCTTTTCCGAGAGGCTATAATTGAGCGGCGGACCATCCGGCTCCGTACATCGGCATCGATGACAAACGAACCTCGACGCGAATACGGAGCACGGCACGCCAGGCTGCAATCGGGGCCGAGTTTGGTGGACAACAGAACTTCCATCACAGGCAGACGCCAAGAAAAGTCGGAAGACCCTAACCCTTGGAAAGATAGCACTCTCACTTACACCTCACCTATTGCCCTTTTCGGTAGTGGAGATGATATCGTGATACACATTGTGGAGTCCAAGGTGAAGCAGGATAGATATAAAGAGAGAACTTAGAGAAGCTCCATCCTGTCCTTTGCTCTCATACCAAGCCAGTGAAGTGTTCGAGACTCTTGATTAGCTGATGCTTTAGTGACATGTGCTCTAAATGATAAATCAGGAGACAGGATGTGAAAGCATCGATGACCATAACTGTGGAATGCTATATTGCTTGAGGGGATCCTGCCCCAAATTCTCCCTGCCTTATCTCCCAAGAATGTAAGAAAATCCCCATTAACCTTGCTGCCGTATGTGACCGCCGAACCCCAATCCATGCTTGACCGTCCTTGCCTTTCAGGTTTCGCAGACGCCGCCGATTACTCCTCCTCATCCCCATCCGGCAACTCCTTGAAGAAATGCTCACACCCGTCCTGATCCACAAAGCCTAATTCCCAGCCATCTTCGCTCGCCGGCCAGTTCTTGACCACTCTCCACTCTCCAAGCGTGCCACTCGCCTGCGATGTCTGGCTGCTACTATCTTCCTGCTCTTCGCCCTTCTGGCTCTGGTTGGTGTTGTTGTTCTTGTCGGCGTGGCAACGGGCCATATCATCCTCAACAGCCACAAAGCCATGCCCCTGCGATGCCTGGCTACCACTGTCCTTGTCCTTGCCCTTGCCCATTTGAGATTCCACGCCGTGAGCCGTATGCTTGCTCGGCGAGGGATTGCCCGCAGTACCCCCCGTGCTGGAATCACCATCGTGTGTATCGGCGGACAGACCATCGCCGTTGGCTCGGTTGACCTCCATTGCCTCGAAGTCGATAGTATCTTCGTACCCCCACTCCGGCCCATACACCCGCCGCCAGTCCTCCAGCATCTCAGTATAAATCCTCCTCTCCTCCACCATCTCCTCAGGCGTGTAAGTAACTTCCCCCTTGAGGTCGCATAGAAGATTCGAATAGGTTTTATCCGCCTCTTGGTGCCCTTTGGCGAGCTCAAAGGCTAGGTTTTCGGCGATTTCTCTTGCTTCCTTGTTGAACCCCGCATTATCATTATCGTATTTCTTGAGGTCTTCAATCCTCTTGTGGGAGTCATTGATCGTGGCTTGGAGCCGGGCGAGTAGCGCTGGAATGTAAGCGAATTCTTCCCGCTGGGTAGCAGTTGGACACCTAAACAGGTGTGGGGCGCCTACCAAGGGCATGGTGACGCGAGGGATGTTGAGACGTTGCAGTCTTTTGATGGAGTGGGAAAATATTGGAGGTTAAGGGTATTTGGGAGAGATTTGGAGCTCAATGTGTGAATATGGAAGTGGAGGGGCTACTCTATAGCTAACCTGGAACGTGCTCTCCTACCAAATCTATGGCCAGATTCTGGCTTTTCATCTTATCTGATTTCGGCCGTATCAGACGCAAACGCAAACGCAAACGAACAGAGATTGCGTGGCCCTGAAGAACCCACCTTTCTCGAGTTCACCTTCGGCCATCCCTTCTCCAAACACATCAAGAAACTGAGCTACCATCACACGCAATTCTCATTTCAACTCAAGAGCCCAGATGATGATCGTTCCAATCGCTCCAATGCTTCAATCAGGCGGAACCAGCTCTAGAAGCTGTAACCAGGTACCTAGGTGGGTCTGCTAAGTCGATCAACGAGAACAAAATGATTTCCCTTTGGGACCCGAACAAGATGAACGAGTTGATAGGAGCAAAAGTATTACTTTCTGTTTACCAAGTAAGAGGGCAGTCTAAAGTTTACAGTTGCCTGAAGCAAGTTCCCTCGGAAAGCAAAACCGCAAACGAAGAATCAAGCAGGAGCAAATAGGTCCTGCAAGCAGGCAAGAAGCGAAGAAACCCATCCCACATCTCCACACTCCCGAGAACAAACCATCACATCACCAAGCAATCCCCCCCTCTCCACTACTCTTTCCCATCACGTCGCCGGGTGAGGAGAGCCCAACTCAGAAAATAGCAATAACACTTCCCCACCCCATTCATAATCTTCAGCACCTCCCCAAGTAACTTCTTGATCAGATTAAACGAAATAGAATTCGCCACCTTGACCTTGCAGTACATGATCCTGTCACCCTTTCCATTATCCCCCCAATACCGCTGAACAATGCCATTATACCGCGTCTTATCAACATCATGATTCCGCGAGCCAGGCTCAATGAAGCCCTTGACTCTCCCCTTGCGAGAGAGAAAGACCTAGTGTTCATCATCACTTGCAGCAGTCAGTGTGAAGGCCAATGCGCTGTCTGTTCTCTGGATCCGTGGGTATCGTTCCGAACAGCCGCACGCCCGAGGCTACCGTCCTTATGGGCATGCATCTCGTGCCAAAACTCCTTGTCGGTATCTTAAAGCGTCGATATTGGACATTCGTCGCATCCAGTATGCGAAAAAGAAAATGACAGCAAAACACATTAACCCAACGGTAATCACGGGATGAGTCGAGTACTTGACATTTACCCCTGGATCGGAGTTGACTTGAGACTTGAGACTTTACACGGCATCACCGCAGTTTCGATGGACTCGAGAATCGTTGCGGAAAGTGGATTGAAGCAGAGGTATCCAACACACAACCAATCTCAAAACCGACATTTTACTACCTCCCTTAAATCCCCTTCACCCACCCCTCCACAACCTCAATAATCTCACCTCTGTTCTTCTCAAGCATCATCATGTGCCCATTCCCCTCGATCCCGGCCTCCCCTAAGAGAACATGCTTCACCTCCCTAACCCCGGCCTGTCTCAAGAATTCCGCCGTACCCCAATCATATTTCGCATGAACCGACTTCCCCCCAGTCACTACCAGCACTTTTGTGCCCTCCAAATTCTTCAGTTTCCTCACTGTCTTCCCATCACTGTCATCCTGCAGCAAAACATCATAATCCCCCTCCTTCTTTGCCTTTTCCTCTTTGTACCCCAATTCCCCTGGTGGCTCGAAACTGATCCTCGCCTCAGTGATCCCAAAGGGAGTAATCTCCTTTCTTAGTCCGCCCATTCCCCTCCCCTGAAACGGGGGACCAGCCGGCTCAACAGCCACAATAGCTTTTACCAAATCAGGTCGCGCATCCGCTGCCAACCAAGCAGTTTTGCAACCCATCGAATGAGCGAGCAGAATCACTGGCTTGCCGATCTTGTCCAAGAGCTCTGCCACCCCTTTCTGGGAAACAGTCTGTTCAAGAGCAAGATCGGTGAGCTGGGGAAAAGTGGAAGCCATTACGTGGTCGAATTCCGGTGACCCAGTCTCTATGGGGGAAGGCCATTGGGTTGAGGCGGGGGATGAAGTCCACGCTGCTTTTAGAGAGGCGGCGCCGAAGGTTTGGTAGTGCGTTGAGTTGCCTGATGATAAATGAGACGGGTGCCAAGGGGAGCGCCCGCGGAAAGGAGGGTCCATGAGGTACAGCTCGTGTCCCGAGGCGAGAAGGGAGGAGGACCAAGAGGGCGAGGGGACGTTGGGGGAGGGAGTTGTTAGGAAGTCCTTATACAGTCAGTATGTAGAGGAGAAGAGGGAAGAGAAGATTATGAGGGGGGGAATAAGCGTACAATGCTCGTCCTGCCGCTCCCGGGGATGAGAACGATGGGATACTTTGTCAAGGGTTTGGCAACGGGCACGAGGCGTTCAACGCAGATTTGGCCGCAGATGGTCTCGCTGCCGGATGCATCGGAAGTGTATTCTGTTCCGACGTAGAAGACTTCTCTTGTGTGAGCGTCAGGGGGGATGTTGGTTGCCATTGATTTTGTTGTTATGTGATGTTTCAGAGAGTTGAACGATGGCAAGAGATTACTGTCGAGAGTGCAAGTCAAAGTGAGGAGATTCACAGACTCATCGGGTATTGAGCAAGTTAAATCTACGGATGCCACGTCGAATGTTTCACAGCAGGGGCGCCTCGGATTAATTCGACAAGATGCGAATGCGGGGTTCAATTTGCATGGGATGGGATGACGTGAAGTTCCATATGGGGGTCACTTTTAACATGGAAATCTCTCATTCAACCCTAACCCGTCTATCCAATTCCAACCTTGGGGTATCATCTCACGCTGCACCATTGAAATCCAAAGAGAAGCTCTCTCACATCCTCCCTTTACATGGCGGCCATCACCGCCATGCCAGCGGCTGCAACACCCGCGGCAGCAACAGCCATGCCGGTGCACTGCGGGCCAGCACCATGGTTGGTGCTGCGGGTGGCGGCGTCTTCGACGCTCTTCCAGACGGCGTCAGCGGCCGAGTTGTACTCTTCCACAATCTTTTGGGCGTCCTTGGGAACATTCTTCTTGTACCACTCCTCGGTCACGATTTCCTCATAGCGGTACCCGCTGGCCGAAACACTGCTGTACACGGCATCCGGGTTGGGGGCGTGCGTCATGGCTGATGCGATGACTGTGTGCACCGAGATGTACTTGTCGTTCTCGTGGAAGGACTTTTCAACGGCGTAGAGGCCGGTGGCGAGAGGCGTGATGAAGGGGGTCACGCTTGACGGGATGGGCTCCGGGGTGAAGATGGCCTTCATGTAGGATGTGGCATCCGGAACCTTGTCGGGGTAGGTAGTGTAGGTGTCTTTTTGGGCGCTGACTGCTGTCGCCGTAGCGAGGGCGAGGATGGTGGTGAGGCGGACCATTTTCAAGTGACTGTTCCGGCGGTTGTCTATTTGCAGTAATTTGAAGGGCAAGATGGAAAAGGTTGAGCTGAAAATTGCAAGACGGGAAGAGTAACGTTCTTGTACGATTCGAGCACACGATTGGTTGCCTTTTAGTCGGACAACCTAATCTCTTTTTGGTGGAATGCCAATGCGGGAGCCTTGTGTTCGTCGAATGACAACACAACATTCTTTGGGTTGATGGGGCCGATAATTCATAAACCCCTGACTTCTTCCCAAACAGGCCCAACGAATGCGACATGATGGAGCAGTCCGAGGGAATGCCCGCTGCTGCCTAACCTGATGAGTCGAGCGTGGGGTGGTGCTGTGCCTCGGCTGCTCCATCCCGGACGGAGTCCCGTGGTTGTGACTCCATCAACCTTTAAAACCGGCGTCTTGGCTTTGGTGTTCCCGTGATGAGTGGAGTATTTGGACCGGAGAACCGGACGGGAACGGGGATGGTGACGGTGATGTAATACCTAATCGGCGTGCTTGTACTGATATTTCCGTATTGCTCGCCCTGTGGTCGATTCGACTTCCAATGGACTATCAACTATCGTATAAGAAACTTTGGAGTCTCGATTGTTCCGTGCACGAGCTCAATTTGTAAGTAAGGCATGTATAGGTACTAGAGGAAGTAGTATGAACGGTGTAGCATTGTATGGACGCACTGCATAAATCACAAATGGTGAGTGTGTAGACCAAAACCAACATACTAAGTGAATTGCTTGCAGGGACATAGTGGGTCGGTCATAAGGAAAGTAAATCTGTAACATGGGGTTGCCCTCCAACTCTGATGCAGTAATGAGATATGATAATACACTGCCAGGAAAGCTTGTCGCCATAACCTCATCCGCTTTTGGGACCAGACCGGGGGGTTAAAGTTAGCATCTAGTCCGTCTCCAGTTCGTCTTCCTCTTCGTCTTTTTCTCTTGCATCACCAGACGTTGCCATTCCAGATGTCCGAAGTACTCTGCCAGTGGTGTCAGGACTCCAAGCAGGGCCGCTATAAGCGTCACCTCCTTTGCCTTGCTCTCCTTTCGCATCTCCTCCAATAGCGTCACCCCCGGAAACCGCGTCCTCGAGGGTGATTGATCCGCCAGTAGCATAGCCACCTTCCGCATAGGCCCTGTCACCGATTGCCCAGGACGGCATACAAACACCACCAGCTGCAACAGCAATCTTCTTGTTTGATCTGACCTCAAAAATATGGGGTTCTGGTCCAGCAAATGTCGCACCAACAGAACGTCGAAGGTTTGTAAGTCGCCGATTGTTGAGATAGAGTGAGACTAGTCCCATTATCTGGTGTTTGCCAGTGACGAAGGACTTGAACTCTTTAAGGGTGCGATGCTTATCTGCCCAATATTCCTCCTCCTCTGGAGAACCCGTTAGCTCCGATTAGATGACAGACAGCAAAGGAGGGCTTGTTACATACCGTCCTGATATTTGTACTTGAAGTGGATTCTTTTGGCCATTGTCAAGGTGGTCTTGATTGGTGCAAAGCTTGTTGGTCTGGATCGACTTTTAAGTTTTAAGTTCACTCACTTTCGTGGAGTCCTTTTTCAGGTTTGTGCAGGTCTCAGTTATATGCCTACCCAAGGTAATTAAATACGATCAGGCAGAAACAGGATTCTGATGGACAAATCATCCCACTTGATTGTACCCCGTTGCGACCTAAATCCAGGGCAGGGCTGATCCTGGTAGACATCCAGTCTCGCGGCATCGGAATTACCAGTCAACTGGTTTCAGGGCTTCACCCGGCCGCTCTGTACATAAATTAATGCACCACATGACAGCCAGTGATACACTGGTCCTGAATGTCGGGATCAAGTGACGTCTTCAGGGGAAACCACGACGGCTGGAACACAAGGAGGTGAATGTAGGCTACATGGGGGACTCATTGATGAACACCGCAATGATTTCGAAAGGGAAAAGAAGAGAAAGGCAAGACCGGTCCCATGTCGTTCAGGTACTTTGACCCCATAGAATTTGGGAAATAGTATTCGTGTGCAGGGTAAATGTGTAATGTCCCGTCGTCGCTGCTCAACCTCACTGAAGTGGGCATGGTAACGGATAATTCTCGGAAGTAGGTGCCATATCGTACGCACCTTAGGTGGCGGTGAAGACCCTGACAACACTCGAAGCCGTTATTTACGAGGTATCTCCTCATGATGTACAACGCTCACGCCAAGGATTACTTTGGGCCTCAAAGGACACCATCAACCCAAGGCGGAGCGTTGATATGAAACACCTAGATAGATAATGGCTGAAGCCGATCTAAGTGATGCGCATCTGCCAAAAGGGTCCGGTCCGATCCACGCCGGGAACCAGAAGCGCACACAGTTGCCCTTGCTGCCAACCAAAAAGCACCCTGCCATCCGTCGTTGCTTTAGGCAGTTTCCCGTGCGCCAATTGCCGTTCTCGCCGAGTCGACAGTGAGAGGTCTGCATTTGTGACGGTGTAGCAAGAATTTGTGCAGGAAAAGATGATGTTGCACGAATTCTGTGCCACTTGCACACACTTTGGCTGACCCTGCTTGGCCAACTGCTTACTGGTCACCATAAAGTCACCTCCTGCGGTCTGTTGTGCAACTACCTACCTACCTAGGTACCATACCTAAGACAATGCGAGAAACACGAATGCCTATAGGTAAAGTCTACCACATTCTCATTACACCAACCTCATCAAATCTTCCATGGTCGCCGAAAAAGAAAACGCTGGTCCGCATTTATTGTCTTACCAGTTGTCTTTTTGGTCGACTACCAGGTACCTACTTCCATTGTGTCAGCCTCCCGTCGGCTGGAAGCCAGTGGGCTGACTGCCAAGAGGAGAACAAATACCTAGTTGGTGACCTGCAAGTCCTGGCACAGCCTATAAGAGGCGTTCCGGAATCTGGATGAAGTGTCGCCGTGTTAGACTGATTGGAATCTTTCTTTTGGGCACTGGCATAGGTAGGTAGGAATGCGGCTGCTGCATGAAGAACTGGCAAGTCACCCCCCACCTCAGCTCTCTTTCACTCCCCGATCATCTCAGGAGCCTAGGTACCTACCTGCTGTACAGGGCTGAAGTAAGCTGTCAACAGTATCCGGTTCATCTGGCCTTACGCCGGTGTCACTTTGGGATTGTTTGTGGGGACCCACTCACTTGGACCATCCACTGGGTAAGGTACCTAGCGATGCCGATGTGCGTTGGCTTTCGTGTTTGGAGAAAAGGCCGGCACCTCATTCAGGCATTCGACGTTCGGGAATGTAACAAGGCAGACTCGCCATCCACGAAACGCCACATGGCTTTCTATTTCAGGTAAAGTAACACTGCGCAGTGCGCACAACTCTTCTCTAAAGCAGTCGTCTTTCATTCGATCTCGGTTTCTCAGCATGATGCCATGATTTCGCCTCTCTTTTCGCTCCGAGTGAGGATTCAGACGGCACTGCAGACTGCCAATCTATGCGGTGTTGGCATGCTTTCTCTCTGCATCTCCACCTACGCTAACATCATCATACTCAAAGGAGTTCTCCACCTACTACAAAAGGCCCTCAACTTGGCAAACAACGACGACAAGTCCCATTATAGCCGGAACGGCCATCGTCCACAAGATCACAACTCTCGCTGCTTTCGCCATCAGACCCACAACTTGTTCCAAGCGTCAGACTGCCATATAACTGAACGTCAAGATCCTTTCCATGGTTCGATCTCACCCTTGTACTCTCACACGGTCTGCTGCGGAAACACCATCATCAACATGTACACGCTATCTCCAAACACTATCCGTGTCGCCGGTGGCAATGCTACTGGCGGTGATGCAACTCGCGGTGGCAGCAATTCCAGCGGTGGTGTCACTGGAGGTAGTGCCGCTGGTGGAAATGCCACCAGTGCCAACAACAAAAGAAGAAGGCGCAAGGGAAAGAGGTCTAGACGAAAGCTGTGATGCTTCAAGGCCTCCCGCTTGACAACGAAACAGTCCAGCTAATACTACGGGCTGAATATAAGGTATGTAGGCAGTTTCTCTCAGCTCCGTATTTCGGGCTCACCTTTTCGTAATATGTAGGTAGCTTTGCCTGATTTCGAAGCCAGATCACGTGTCTTTTACCTGTTCTTGCTGCCTTTCATTCGACCTCTTGCTTCATAACTCTTTCTATCTGCTCTGCCAGTTCTATGCTGACTTTGTTTCATCTTTCAGGCACGGGACCAGAGGTCATCTTGCCTGTTTAGTTTACTTCATTTTCTATCTCCGGCGGGGCACTATTGTCCCTTGGATGGCCGAAGAATCTTTTGATGGTGGTAAATCAGGGATAGCGCCGATCCATTGTGTTCTATCTCCTTAATTTTCTTTTCCTTCCGCTGTTTTTGTTAGTCGTGGCTTTACCGGCCGGTTGGGACACATACCTAATGCTGGTTCCAGGTAGGTAACTTGCGGCAAAGCTGCAGGCGGGTTCTGCCGCTTAGTTATGTCTCGGACGCAGGAATATATGTTGCACATGAATACTTTGGATCTGGTTCCCTGCTGGGCTTGGGATTCCAATAAACTGATAGAATATCCTTCTTCTGACTTCTTTGTGTGGAGTTCAACCAGAACCTCGATCTGTGTGTGTTATCTAAAGCCATTCCTGAGCTTAACACATTGTCAAAATAGGTAAAACCTTCTCTACCAACAACTGACAGGATCATGAAACATCGTGCTCTCTTTTCCGAAGCCCTGCTTTGGAGTCATGTCGTGACGTTACCTGCCAGCATGCACACTGCGCAATCCTAAAAAGCGGAAGACGGGAGGTGATTTACATCGGGAATTGTCGAGGACTTTGGAAGATGGAGCACAAGAAACCTGCGTAGTGCCCTTTCCGGGGCAGCTGCCGTACTGATGATCCAATGCATGTTGCCCGTGTTGCTGACACCAATCAACAGCCCCAAAATGAGGTGAACGTGCGCGGTCAAGCAGGTACCTAAGGAGGGTGCCCGGGTGCTTAGGTTGGTGCAGCAGACAATATCTTCTCAATGATGGTACCCAGGTAAGGTGGCGCAGCGGTACCGGAGGCACGCCTCCCCCATTTCTGCGCGTACACTGAATATCCTTCACCGAGATCGGATGCCACCTGCAGCTGAGCAAGGCATTCCGTTTGGACTAACAAACTCCACGTATTCTGCACCCGCCAAGCCTCGAGCTCGTGGAAAGCAGAAAGGAAGCTCATGGAACAGCGCGAAGAACAGGGGCTTGTGCCCTTCACCGTTCATTGTATCTTGGTCACGGAACGCAAGGCAGACTAAACTGTCCAACCATGCGAGAAGGCGAAATACCTGGATGCCCAATGGCATAGTGAGGCATCCACATAATTCACAGCGGAGATGTCAACAACAAAAATATCCCCATGGTTGCAATTTTTTGCATGGAAATTGGGCGTCAAATTTTGATCTCAAAGGGCCACCTCATCTTGTTCCCATTGTGCCCGGGAGTACCTAATGTCTGAATGAGACCTGACTACTGCCAGGCAACCAAAATCAACCATGCACCCATTGGTATCTTTTGCCGCTCAGAATGGATTTTTGACAGCCACAGTGTCATCTGCAAATCAGAAGTCAAAAACAAGAGGATTGAAGACATTTGCATCGGGGGTAGGGGTCGTGGACGACACCTTCGAAGGACTGACGGTGTTGCATTCTGCACCACACCCTCAGCTCGAGTAAGCCGATCAACTTATGCCCCAGCCCCCACGGATAATTAGTGGCTAGGTGCATCTAACTCAGCGACGGCGGCAGCATCTGTGCGGTTCACGGCCTAAACGGCAACGCCTTTGACACGTGGTCGTGGGATGGCTGTAGTATGTGGCTACGAGACTTTTTGCCCAAATCTGAATCCCAGGCACCTGATCTCAAGCAAGTACGCATCATGACCTTCGGGTATAGTTCGCTTCTGCGCGACAAGACGAACATAACCGGGCTTTTTGAGTGGTCCAGCGAGCTGCTGAGAAGCGTCTCTGAGATCCGCAAAACAGATTCCGTGTGTTATTACCTTATCTTTCCGATGCAGTCATGGGTGAACCGGTCAGCGACTCTCGCAGGAACGGTCATGTCCTATCGTGTTCGTCTGTCACTCCCTCGGTGGGATTGGTGGCCGCCAGGTTTGCCTCTTTTAGCCATTTTTCAACTTTGAGCATCCATAGTACTGATCCTAGTCCACGGTTGGTTCCTGCTTCTGGGCCATAGTCAGACTGGCTGATAACCCGGAACTTTACCCTGGCCTGAGTCTTTCGCACTGCGGCATGCTTTTCCACAGCACACCTCATTCCGGAACGGATCAGGAAAACTGGAGCGACTTACTCACGGAGCTCGCAAAAATCGGAGGCGCCAGGCGAAGCCGTAATTTCACACATCTTCTTGGTTCTTTCAACAGCGAGTCAGTCCGGGCCAAGGAGCGTTTTGGACTCCTGAATTTGGTTCCTCCATTTACATGTGTTTATGAGACACAGAAAACCATGGTAAAAGGGATACAACGAACGGTACCAAGCTTTCAAACTTAATTCTCCAGCCGTTGCCCCCTTGTCACCGGGCACTAACAGCATTTCAGATAGTAACCCCTGATTCAGCCGGCCTCAACGGAGAACGGGCACAGCCAATAAGGTACGCCGACCATCGGACGATTTGCAGGTTCTAGGATACCTAGCTCACATTCACTCACGCCTGGCCGATGCTCAACAGCAGGCTTCGCAGAAGCATGATAGTACAAAACAAGCCGGCGACAAAGAGAAACGGCGGAGCCCTTATCAGTACATCGGCAAGCAAGACACTGAGTACAACAGCGAGTCCTTCAAGTCGCCCCGCCGCCGCCGCCTCTCCCCAGGATATCGCCACAGTAGCCAGGGGAGGCGATGCTCATGGTGGTGACGCTGTTGTGGAAAGGATGTTTGGGGGTTCCGCTGAAGGTGGAAAAGCCATGGGAGGTGATGCCATTGCTCGGTATGGCGGTAAGGTGATCGGAGGAATGGCTTTCGGTGGATCTGCCGTTGGGGGGGATGCTTCTGGCTCCTGGCGAGTGAGGTGTTTGGTGGTTAGATCCGGTACTTGAATTAGGTACATGTGTAAGAAGTGAGGGAGATACAACAGATAGACGCATCCTTCTTTCTGCTACGATGGTTTGCACGTCCAGAAACTTTCTACTGTCTCCGCACTATCTAGTAAGCAGTACTCAACTCCTCAACCTTCTTTCGCAAATCCGAGATGGCCTCCTGCTGTTTCTTCTCATACCGGTTCGTTTCCTTCTCATCAGACAAACCCGTAAAAGTCAAGTGTTGTTGAACCTCCTCCATATCCCATTCGTTGACCGGTCACCCCTGAGACCCTGAAGGTCGGCATTTGCGGATTTCCTCTCAAACCACCGCATCTTGTCCCTTTGCTCCCTGTTGGGCCTGGTAGAGTTATACGCCTCCTTGAGCTCATTCCAACCCTTCCAACCACCCACATCCTCGGCGATGGGGTGGCCTTCTCCTCTCAGAACCTCAATAAGCTCATTGGCGTCGGCCCGTCCCTCGATGGTTATGTCGTGGACCCAGTTGTCGCCAAAGTCGTAGGTGTACTCCAATCCTTTGCCCGGAGTCACTGTCAGTAATCCCCCTGCCATGATCATGGAGAAAGAAACTTACCCTCATACGCGGGATCATCCAAAACTTGCCAAAGCTTAGGCTTGTTCACATTCTTCTCCACCGTGTTGGGGTGTCTCCTCTTGCACTCGTGCATCGAGTCGATGGAGTTCTGCGAATGGGGGTCCCTCAGCCGCAACAGATACTCGAGTCGCGAGACGCCGAGGAGGGGTTCATCGCCGTGCGAGTGTCTTTGCCCGTGAACCACATCATCTGCTGCATGGCCTCCATCATGTCCGCAGGCGGCCGGAAGTTGGGGTCCTTGACGGTGAAGTCATACGTGTGCACGGTGGCCCAGCCAAACGCTGCCTGCAGAGCATGGTGAAGCGCCTCAAAGGTTATATCCGTACATGTAGCAGTATAAAGCTTTACCGAACAGAGCCTCTGTATGTGTCAGTGCACTCCAGTCGTTATCATTACATGTAGATTAGAAAAACATCTCTAGCTAAAAGAAACCGTCTCACATCCCCTCTCCATCATCATCATCATCATCACCATCATCACCACCGACCATTCATTCATGAATGTCAAGTGAAACTAAAGACAGGATCTATGCAACAAGAAGGAAAGTACCCCAAGTCCATCCATCAACCTCCACCACAAAACCTCTTGAGCTCAAGAGGTAGCCACCCTTAAGCTCAGCAGGGTTTACTATTAAACGGGTATTACTAGCCCTAATAGTGCCATTTACAGGATTTTGGTTCAGGGCAAAGCATCGGGCCCCTTTCTCTTACCATCACGAGAGACAAAATAATCCACTCCAATCCTCCTTTCTCTCTCCCCATCATCCTCATCTCTTCCATTATCCCCAACGACGACGCTCAGGGTATACAACCTCCCCATCCCCCGCACAACCCGATCCCTTTCCTTCCGACCTAGTATCCCGAACCCCTCAAAGTCGTCTACCATCTTTGAGTAAGCAAGGTACCATAAACAACCGGCCACCGTATCCGTCTTCACTGGCATCATCATTTCTTTTATACCAGTCTGGCCCTGAACCCAGAGCATAGCGATAAGTACCAAAACCATATATGATAGCACCGCGACCGCCAGCCAGGTGCAGATTTCGTGCATTTTCCAGGTTACGGTATTCCTGAAGGGGATGTTGGCGAATAAAATCGGGGTGAATTTAGCGAAAAGGGACGCGAGAGTTATGTTGGCTGCTAATACGTCGCGGGTTCGGGAGAAGCGGTAGAGGCCGGTGAAGGGGTTGGATGGTGGGGGGATAAGGATGGAGGATCGAGCGGGCTGGGGGGTGCCATGCCAAAGGTGGTGGTGGGTTTTGGAGGAGGATGTTTCTACATTTCATCAATATCCGGTCAAGGAAAACAGATGCTTTGGGGTGGTACAACTGGACAGGGCCCGGGAGGGAATAGAAAAGAGATAGACATACGGGTGAAGAAGTAATCCCAAAACGCAGAGACGGCAGTCCCGAACGAGGTAAAGAGGAGGCGGACACCAAAGGTCTGGCTGTTGATAAAGGCTTCGAACGGGGTGTTAGGGGCGATGGTGTTTTCGTAGTAGAGTATTAGAACCAGAAGACCGAGGATGAAAACTAACGAACTGATCCTGATAGCAAGGGTCTTGGTTCGTGGCAGGATGTGCCAGATTCTCTTTTTGCGCACCGGGGGTATTACAGACTTGAGCGGTGGACGTGGGTCTCGGGTGGTAGGTTGGACTGCCGTGTTGTCTTCCATGGCGGGGACAACGTGGATGCCGTATATCTGCTGCTCGTTACTAGGTTCTGTTTGGTGGAAACCCAGTTGAAAACGCCTGCCGTCCAACGCTACTCTGATATCACAGTCCCGGAGGTAATATTTCCCGTCCGCACACGGCGCCGGAATAGACCTCAGCAAGTCCCGCAGCTCCTGATCAGAAAGCAGACCGGCCATGGAAGCAATGCTCCACGGCTCTGTGGCGAATCCGCTCCTCCACCGAAACAGAATGATTCCCATGCCGATAATGAGAGCCGCCATCGTCACCAACAGACCTTCCACAGCTCGCATCGGCACGCCCACTTTTCGTAGTCCGAATGCGCAGACGCGGTTGAAAGCCTTGCTGCAGTTGATGTTGGTAAACTCCAGCCGGATCGTCTCGGTGGACAGGGGCACGAGGATCGTTACCAGCGTGTTAAGGAGCACATTACACAAAGGGAGAGGGTCCCTGAATCGTCGCAAAAACTTGTAGCTGATCCAGGGGGCCGTAAAGATGCTGTGCGCGCGGAGGCAGAGGGAGTCCTCGGCCAGGGCTCCGCAGTCGTATCTCAGTGCGCGAAAAGGAAGAACCGCGTTGAGGCTGCTGACCAAGATCTGGACGGCAATACCAAGAAGGGTGGCGAGAAGGACGGGCACCAAAGACGCGATGAGGTAGTCGGTTTCGGAGCGGAGGTTAAAGAACATGCCGTAGACGTTGGGCGGGATCGGGCCGGGTTGCGGTGGGGGCGTGGGAGCCCAGTAAGGGATGTCAGCGCTCCTGGTGCGTGAGGATGTACTAGCTGTTGCTGTTACAGTAGGGGTAGCAGTTCTCATACCAAACGACAAGGTATAGTTTCCTGCTGTCAAAGATGGGTGTTCGGTTAAGGGGGTTGTTTCTGTCCTTATCGGAGTCCCATCAATTACAAAGACGATGTTCAGGCCGGATATCACTCCGGGTTTCGGGAGAGGTGTCCCGGAGGGGATGGTTGTTATCGAGGTAGTCGGTGTTTCCGAAACTGCCCCAAAGGCAATAGTATTGCTAGGCAGTTGCTTCAGAGGAATCGCATCTATTAAAGGGGTCGTTGTTGTCCCAGAAGGTATCTCAGAGCCAGTACTCTTACTGGCTACTTGTCCCGACTTAATAAGTTGTGATGTCGCTGACTCAAGCCGTGGTGTCTTGAGACTGATTGTCTGTGTAGAAAGTGTGGTCGATAGCCCGGAAGCTGCCCCGAGAACTACCAAAGGGATCGTGCTTGTAGAAGAAAAAGTGGTGGCTGTTCCGGAAGTTGCCTGGGTGACGACAGCTTCGCTGCTGGTTTGCCCCAGTTCAACAGCCATTTTATCTGCTTTGGTCGAATTCGAAGCTGTTTTGGGAATGTCATTTGACATTGAGAAATGGGTGCTCTCCTTGATTTAAACGTCCGTGTTAGCCTTCAAGAGCCATAACATCTTGATCAACACTTGAGCTGTCCTCACCGTTACCGCGGACGAGCCTGTCCCCCCAATACTATCAATCGAGGGGTTGGTTGACGAGAATATTTTGCCGCTTAATAAGCTCTTTTCTTCTCCAGTCAGCATCGAGGTCGGACTAGAACGAGGCACCCCTGCATCCACCGACGTGGAAAGTCCAGTCCAAAGGCTGGTGATGCTCGGTGATGGTGCGCCGAGACTTGTGGTCAAGTTCCCAACCGCCGGACTCTCTGCAGAGCTGCTAGCCCTTGTGTGGGAACTGGGCAGCACTCTTGGAGACGTAAGCGTTATCTTTGATAGCGTGATGACAGTCAGTGATCCCGGCTGAGAACCTCGGGAGGTCTTGTCGCTAGCATAGCTGATATTGCTCGAGCCTGCAAGCGTGTCGGTCACGGAAGACGATTTGCTCACAGTAGTAATGGAAGGGAGAGCGTCAGAAGCAGCGGAAGTGAAAGTGTCAGTAGAAGGGGAACTAGAAGTAGAAGTAGAAGTAGAAGTAGAAGTAGAAGTGGAAGTGGAAATGGAAGTGGAAGTCGTTGGGTATCCAAGAGGCAATGTCCACCGCGCAGTCGAATAGCTCGTCGGTACCTCGGTGCAAGCATCATGAATCTCTTTCCAGCCTATCAGGTCCTGAAAGTCTGTGGAGCACAGAGCTCCCGTCCACTCCCACACGGCGTCCTCGCCACCATTCCAGCGAAAACTAACGGGAAAAGATGCCGTGCTGCCTCTTTCCACGCCGTTTCCAAACACATCTTGCGTCTCCAGTTTCGGAGTGCGGATTTCGATCGGAAACACAATCTCGTTCTTGGAGTTGGTCGTAGGATAGCCCCAATATGGTTGAATCGACAAGGGAGGCATCGTAACTGTCCCCAGAGGCCGTCGCAGAAATTCATGCGAGTACTGGAGGCGGGAGCGAACAACGGCTGTGTATGGCTCCGTCTTCCAGCAGCCATCCTCGGGGTAGATAATGGTCGTGATTGTTTCCGTCACGGGCGACCAGGTATGAACCTTGTAGTTGTTGAAGGAGCTGATCAGGTTCATGACTGAGCTGCATCCCTTGTCGTGGGTGTCCCAGTTCTTGCGGCTCGCGTCCCAGTCCCATTCCCGATACTCGAAATCCCTCTGGTCGTCAAAAACTGGCTCGAATATCGTGCAAGGACACCACGATGGATCCGTGGTTGTGAACATGGGGATGATTTCCTCCATGGCCAACCCGACCGTGTCGATGGTGGTAAAAATCTCTTCTCCATGTTTGGGCTTGGTGTCTCCCTCGTACAAATACTCGGACAGCTTCCAGTACGGACGGCCCCATCCACAAAAGGCCGTAACCGGTCCCTGGGGAGACGGGTACGCCTCGCTCGAAGGCCGCATCAAGACTTTTGGCGCCATCATTTTATTCACCGCCCCCACCTCCTCACCGTCGAAATAAACAGGACTCCACCAGCCGCAGGAAGTTGTCCCGGATTTGATTTTACTGTCGGATTGTGAAGAGAATGGATCATCCGGAAGCATGGATCCTAGGGTTGGTGCGTATAGCTCGCCACTATCTAACACTGTTGCCCCTGCACTGAGAACGGGGGTTGCACTGGGCACTAGATGTTGGGATTTTGGCAGTGGTTGAGCCGTCACCACGGTGTCTGCGTCTGTCGAAAAAGAGGCAGCCATCTCACCGTTGTCTCGGGCGCCAATTGGTAGAGCTTTGTACCGAAGAGGCGGAAGGTCGTGAATCTGATATTCGAAAAAGGCAAACATCCCGGCGACGATGATGATCAGGCAGACCTGGAAAGCCCATCTCAGGGGCAACGGTTTGTAATCCGGAATACTTCTTTTCGGGGGTGTTGATTCGTCCTCAAACGGTTGAACGAGATGGACGGTGCTGTCGGTGGCGGTGGGCCGAAATGACAAATCTTGAAGCTCTATGTCGTCTCCGGACATCTCTATTCGTGGAGAACTGTTAGTGTCTCGGGGTTCGGGGTCGCAGCGAGCGGTACGACTCTCGACCACAGTGTCCTGCTGGCTCAAGTTGACAGAGGCCCCATGATTACTCTCGGATTCAGTGAGTTGCAGGGGGAGCTCGACTGACTCAACGATCGGTATATCATCCCGTCCAGTCGAAGTGAACTGAGCCACAGGGGGAAGAGTGGCCGAGGTAGTGACCGAGTCTCGGTCAGACTCGCTTTCAATACAAGGAGCAACCAAGTCCTCAGTGCCTTCGGTGCAGGCATCATGTTGATAACGGTAGCCCGAAGTATCGACCTCAGTGACAGCCATCTCACTGATATTCGATGAAAAATGGTGCGCAGAGGAAAAGGAACGAGTGTTTCAGCATAAGGTAGGTTTATTATTGAGAAAAGCTAGGTCCTAGAATGCAGCGGTCTCAACCTCCTGAATCATCCTGTACCCCCGGGCTTGCCGTACACCCACCCATACACGGAATATTCCGCTTGCCTTCCATTTCTCTTCACATCCAATCTTTATGTATCGATGTCGCCCAAGATACGTGACGGAGGCAAAAGTGTAGCATCCAAGACACGAAATGAATTCAACCTATTACGGTACTTGGGGCTGGGCAGTGGCGATTTCTTGACGACTGGTGATCAGAGTATGGTACGGATCAATTCAGATATTAAAGTTCCCGTCTTGTGTAACCCCTTTATGCATATTCCGTGTAAATTATGGAAGGCTGAACGCCCATGTGTGTTTGCCATCAGGGCGTTATCGCCGATTAATCAGGCACACCGTCACATTGTCTCGGTGAGGAAAACTTGAACGATAAGAAATGTCATCCTCAAATGGAAATCGACCGTCGACGGAACAGAGAGGGGACAACGCGGTCATCATGCCAAGCCGCAATTATGTCAAGTTACTGCGTACCTATTCATGCACAACTTGTATCATCAAGGTAGATTAGAAAGGGATCTCTAGCTAAACTGAAGCAACTTCCTCCTGGTCTTCACCCTTGTAGATCTCAAGTCCGTGTATTATCAAAAAGTTCAACTCGCCGACCCTAGACGTTTTCCAGCCAGGAACATATATTCCTCCTCCGAGTCGGTATACGGTTCCTGCTCGGCACATCCATACAGTCCAAGGTCGGCATACAGTTCAAGTCAGTAGTCGACGGGACTCCCGAACAACATCTCTTGCTCAGCCATTCTCAATCGAATGAACGTTCTGCCTTGCTGCCGGTCTTCATCCTTGTGAATATAAAGGCCGTGGCATCGCAAAAACCCCAGCTCGTCAGCCCAGTGCTTTTTCAAGAATGTGGTTTCCTCCGATGATGTTACAGATGTTGGTCGGCGCATGGAGGACGTTGTGCAGCCGGACCACACCGTGGGCGGGACCAGAGGTTTTCTTCCCACGGGTGTTGGGGCGGATCCTGACGGGGATCTCGACATTTCCCACACCGACAACTTGTACCCATGCCTCGTGGTCTTCGGTGAAGGGGAAGTGGACGGAACAGAACCAGGTCTGAATTGGGGTTTAGGATGTGAACCAGTGGCGGTCTTTGGCTACGCTGTTTTGTTGGGGATGATGTCCCGTCAGTTTTCCGAGTCATTCTCACACTACACGAAAAGATGTACAGACGAAAAAGGATAGCAGTTGAGAAATCGAGGATCATGAGGACGTACTGTACGTTGGAATTGTTCGACCAAATTCAATCTGGGCGGATGGGTTGTTCATCACCGCCGCTCTGGCCGGTCGACGTCGTAGAGGTAGCCATGACTCGGAGTCAGCTGAAGAGGCACCTGGCCGATGTTCGTCTTGGAGTGATTATGAGTTTGAACGCGAAAGGAAGGCAGAGGTTGCAGGTTCTGTGTATTGTCTCGATGAGTCGCAATCTGTCTGGGGACTTTTATAAAAAAGAGAAAGCGGTGAAGAATTTGAAACAGGAACAACCACACAGTACGAAACACTGAAACCCCCTACTTCGTACGAATACCGCATTTTCTCAGCGAAACCCTGCTTGGCTCGATGCTTGAACGCTTAGCGTAATTCTAACTTGGCTGGGAAAATGAGGTATTCGTACCTGCATTGCCAATGACTACCCAAGATCACCTGTCCCAAGAAAGGCTAGAACTGAAGGGGACTGATCATGTCTCACTGACGTTCATACAATTGGAGAATGCCCGTCCGCTGATCTTCCCCTCGATGCAGTCCACGTCACCTCGGCGCTTGCAAAGTCACCAGTGACTCGTGAGCACGCGCCCAAGTCAAGACGCGAGTCGCGAATCCGTCCAAACTGTTGACTGTTGGTTGCAGCTGCATGGACTAGGCAGTAGCACCCGGATCTAAAACAGTTGGCAGAGACGAACAGCACTGGCAGGGGCTGGTTAAAAGAAAAAACCGTGAAGGGACTCTAAGGCCATGATCTTCTTGACTTAACGCCTCCTCTCACACCTGCACTGCACGTAAGGTTCTTAGATAGTACTTATAGGTCCCACACAGGGGCCTTGATAAGATAGGTTTATCTCATTCACAAGTCGTATCATTAGATTACAACGAAACCTCTAGCTAGTAAGAAACTGTCTCACATCCCCCTTCTACCAGCATCACCGACCATTCATTCATAAATAGTACCAAACGAAATCAAACACACGCGATCTATGCAATACGAAGGAAGCTACCCAAGCCCATGCATCCAACCCCCTCGATCTCCCCCTTAAAGCTCAGCAGGGTTACCATTGAAAGCAATACCATTAAAGGTACCCTCCGGCAGATCGGTAATGGTATTCGGAGTCGACGTGTTGCGGATATAAGCGCACAGCTGCTCAGGACTCTGAGGCCCAAGCAGACCCAGAAGATACGAAGCCAGCCCAGCGACATGGGGAGCAGCCATCGAGGTGCCCGAGATGATGTTCTGTTTTCTCCCTGTCAGCTTTCTATTTATTCTCCTCCCCCCCCGCAAAGAAAAAAAACTTACAGTAGCAGTGGGATTCCCAATCCACGAGCTCAGAACATCGACCCCAGGGGCGAAAACATCCACCAAGTCGCCATAGTTGGAGAACCACGCCCTGGCGTCCGAGATATCCGTAGCGCCCACCGTGCAGACTGTGGGTTCCGACGCAGGCGAGTAGAAAAACGAGTCATCGCCGTAGTTACCCGCCGCCACGGACAAGAAAACACCAGCCCTGACCGCCGCAGCAGCCGCCGCGTTGACTGCCGTCGAGCGGGAAGAGCCAAGAGACAGATTGGCGGTGGCGCCCTTGGGGCAACCACGAGTGGCGGCGTCGGATGCGACAAAGTCGATGCCGGCGATGACACCGGCAAGAGTGCCTGACCCCGAAGCGCGGAGGACCTTGACGGCGAAGAGTTTGGTTTTTTTGGCGACGCCAAAGTCGGCGCCGCCGATGGTGCCGGCGCAGTGGGTGCCGTGGCCGTTGCCGTCGGTGTTATCGGTGTCGGCAAAGTTGGCGAGCCATTCCGCGCGGCCGCCGAATTGCTTTTTTAGTGCAATGTTAGCATTTGTGATTTGGCGGGAAAGGGGGGACGGGGGCAGAAAGGGGGGGGATGTAAACAAAGGGCATGGAAGGGGGACAGGAGAGAGCTTACAGTGTGGTTGACGTAAACACCAGTGTCAATGATATAAGAGCAGGTGCCCTCGCCGGCGCTCTCGTCGTAGACGTAGCTAGTCTGCCCGGTCGTTCTGTGCGAGATGCGCGCCAGGCCCCAGGGGACGTCGTCCTGGGTGACAAAGTCGTAGGCCTGGACCACGGCGTCTTGCTCGATGTACTCGACCTTTTTTTTTTCCTCTGTCAGTTCTATGCCCCTTGATATTAGAAGGCAGGAGCGCGGGCATACCTCAGGCAACTTGCGGACAGCATCAAGGTTGGCACCGCTCAGCTTGGCGGCGAAGCCCTTGAACTTCTTGGAACCCTTATACAGGTGTTCGGCCGAGACACCCTTCAGCCCCTTGAGGGTATTCTGGAGAGTGGCATCGCTGGCGCCGTCCTTGAGCTTGACGATGTAGGAGTTGGGGATGAGGGCAGCAACTCCGCGGGGCTGGAGGATGGGCGCCTCCCGAAGGGGAGCAGCGAGGGCAGAGCCCGTGAGGAGGGTGGCTACTGTCAGGAAGTGCATTTTGGGTCACTGATGATCTTGTCTGCGGGTTCAGAGATGCTTGATGATGCTGGTGATGAGAGGATAGAGAATGGAGATGGCTAGAGAGGTTCATGGTTCTATTTATGCTTCATCTCGAGATTCTCAAAATATCTTGGACGACTCAAAGTTCCAATGCTGAGAGTCTTGACAGAATCGACACCTTCCCGATGCAGGACATCTTTTCTCATCTTCTGGGAAGGTCATGGTGAGAGTTGGAACAAAGGATGCCGTTTCTGTCGAGAGTGTGCGTCGCAGTCAACTGCGTGGACGCCAGATAACTGCATGTCTTGTCAGGCATACTGACCTGCTCGAGATGGCTTGGCAACGTTGGGCTTCTGGGTTGTCTTTTTGCGTAATTTCCCTTGTTTGTGAGGTGTCTGTCCCTTACATTTTCTTGATCCTTCTGGGCAAGTGGTCATCCGATGGTGTGTGGTGGGTGAGAACGTGTGCTGCTGTTAGTAACATCAAGTGATGATGGCGCAGCGATAGCATTGATTGCAGAATCAGCAGTTGACATACCTATCGAAATACTGACAGTGGGCGCAACAAAACGGCGAGGAAGGTTGCATTGCAAAGTTCTCGGGCCGTAACCGTGTGGTTGCTCTCGCGCTTATAAATTCTGACAGCATGTTGAGTTAGACCCCGGCATGTCACGTCGTGATATGTCCGAAGAGGGACCCTTTGGGTCTCCATGGTATGGTCCGGGAACGAGCCGGTGGGTATGCTCTTTGCGTGACAGTAGTCCAGAATAGCACGTCATTGCCTAATGGGCTTTCGCTGACGGCAGTTGATGGGATAGTATTCCCCCGCGTCGCTGGAAGGAACCGTGGGATGATTGAACCCGGTCAGAGCAAACGGCAAGTTGCATGCGACATGGCCTGGAGAGAGCCTAAACGGAGACCGGCCGGCCGCGCATTGTGGCTGTGGACGATTCTTGAACGACCAAACTCTGGTTCGGGTGCATCGTTACACAGGGACAGGAACAGAAAGTGGTATATGTCGTTGGCTCGCCCTTTTGCTCAGACAGGTCCTGATCTCGAGTCCTTGATGTCGGAAGGATTCGACAAAGAACGGTAAAAGGATTCTCGATGACGGGCGACATGTGACTTTGGCTCTATCCGCCTGCTGACCGCCCTCTGAACTGCCCCCGCCAAGCTGTCATGGTTTTGGTTGCGATGGCCGATTGCGGTGGTCACCTTCCCGGTTAGGAAACTGGCCAAAGGGCAGAATCAGGATGAGGAGAATTAAAGTTTCGGTCAGATGTCGAGGGAGAATCGATAAGACTGAGAGTGGTTGTGATTTCTTTATCTTCGGGGGACATAAATATGGTCGCAAGACTAGAGGTTCAAAGATATAAAGACATCCTGTTCTTTTAAAGTTTTGATCTAACCACGACGAAGAGAAAAAAACCCGGTCTTGGGTGTGCTTTCGCTTGTCGACTGATTTAGCCTGAAGAAGTTCCCGCTGTCTCGGTATTTACGCCCATGTGCCAACGGTCGGGAAGTTTTGGACCAAGCATTCTCGTCTCGCATTTTGGCGAGCGGCAGCTGCCGAATCGAGCAAGCGTTTAATATACAGCGATGCAGCGAGATAGGGCCGAAGTGGGATGTCAATATAACGCCCTCGCAGCGACAAGGTCACGACTTTCTGGGCCGTCGAGACAGGTCAAATTCGAACACGAAAGAATGAAACCGTGACAGTAAAGGAAGTTTAAAGCTTGTTTTCACGTGTCACAGCATGTGGATGATATACGAGGTCCGGAGTTAGTTGAGGAATTTCTGCCTTGAAGCATCGTTGGAGGCCTATTGAGGACGGGAACTGAAAATGTCAGTATCTTGGCTCACGAAGATGCAAGTGCTCAGCTTGTTGGTATCAATTATTTTTGTTAGTTCACAAGATGACCTGAGCTAACCCCTGACAGAAATCAATCCACAGCCATCTGCGTGCACAACTTGAACTCGGAAACGCTTCGCCCTACTTTGCTTGCACCAGTGTGAGCTGGTTCCCATCCAGTCTAACATGCGTCATATTGGCCTTCTTGTCTGCCTCCTTGATGTTATCAATGTTGCCGATGGCTGAGCGGATTTCGTCGGTCCCAGCGAGAAAGAAGCGTGGCCGTTTCAGAACCTTTGAGGACAGGCACGTTCAAGCGGAGTGTGCGGTACATTGTGATGCCGAGAAACGTGTACGAAAACAGAATCTTGGCGGCCAAGAATGCCGACCAGCCCCAGTCGATCGACACGTAGGATTGCTCTCTCCAGGCGGTGCCGTTGAGAATCTGGCTACTGGTGGGGTTGGATCGCAGCCTGGGGCCGGTAAGAGTCTGGCCAGAACCTCCTGGTTGAGAAAGAAACTATCACTTACATGTTGTGGTCAAGCCAGTTGCAATTCCATCAAAATATGTTTCCAGCCTACTGGCCTGTTGGCTGGTGGTGTAATTTGCATTGAGCTGAGATCCCCAAAGCGCGTCTACCACCGCCAGATCCTGTGAGCTGAGGCACATGCTACCGTTCCAGCTATTAGCAAAGGCGAAATAGTTCTCTATATCGAGGGTTAGATGGGCTACTATGTCGCCGGCAATGTAACGATTGAGCGAGTAATGGCTTGTCTTGTTGTCTCTTGCTTTTGGATCCTGCAGATAGCTGAGGGAGACGTGATCATCCCCTGACCTGCATTTCTGATGAGGGGGTCCGGCTTCGAGCACGTTGGGTTTCAGTGTACACCGCGTATTGTGGGCTGGTTTGTTGTCGGGGATATCGAGAGGAATGTTGCTCGATGAGACGATCCGGCTGATGGATTGGCCCTCATGGTATTCCGTCTCGATTGACTGCACACAAGCATGGAACAAGACTTCGAACGCGTAAAACTCGGGCTTTCTGATATCAACATCACCCCCGTCGACAGCTGAGGTCCCCTTGTCAGGATTGCAAAAAAACTATGAACAGGCGGGAGAATGATATAAATTCGGCATTGGGATCGCTGTCAAATGCTAGAGAGGTGTTCGTGGTAAAAGGTCTTGGCCGACTCAGCACCGTATACGCAGCAGGCGTTGTGAAGTTCAACCCGTTGGGAAGTGAAGCAATCCAGGTATTATTGAGGCTTGTCATGTTTGTGACGTTCAGCAATCTGCAAGGATGTACAATTGGTTTCTCTATAGAGCAGGAATCTCAGTACCATATAAGACTCTTACTCATCACCTGGTGTCCAGTCATCAGGAGTGGCGTTCTCCATCTTGGTGACGTTGAGAAGCTCCGAGATGTTCTTCATCTTCATGCACACTGCAAGTGTCTCGTATCACGCCGCTGGCAAAGGCTCACTGAACTGGTTGACGAATGTCCCAAGGTTTTGGCCGAAAAATTGATCCATCCAGGAAAACTTGCCATTTCCGTATGGAAGGGATCTGGTAAGTTGGACACTTGCTTCGGCGGTTGCATCGACAACCGTTCTGGATCGGTAGGCAATCATCTGTTGGGTGATAGGCGACGTGAAAATACTGAGTATGGAGAGGACTGCTGCAGCGCTCACGAAATGACTGCATGCACAAAGTCAGTCAACTGCCCCAACTGGAAGTGTGCAATATCACGGGCTGGAGCTGCACCTACCCCCAATCTGAAGCTGACGAGTAGCTTCAGTGAGCCACAAGTCCCTCTACTAGCGGCATTGAGCACTTGAAGATCAGAGACCGGTCTCCCCAACTCCCCTTGATTCTTGGAGACAAAAAGATTCCATTTCCACTGGCTCATGGCCTCGGAAATGGGAATCATGATGAGGGTGGCCTTGGCGAATGTGGTGAAGAATGCCAGAAATGTGTTGAGAGTAATATGCAGCGGAAGACTGGGAAGCTCTCTGTCATCGTATGTGGCCAGGACCACAAGAATGACTCGCATAGATGCCAGTCAGTACGCCTCAAGATAGGAATGTAATTTTCCATTAGGAAAACTTACCGACAAATGAGCTGACGCTGCAGAGACAAAGAAGGAGCTCCATGAGCCACTGTCTCCAAACCGGTACCCTCTTTGCCGTCGTGTGTATGGTCGATTGTTTCAGCCCGGTCGAGCTTTCCACACTTGATCTCCCTCCATGATGAGCCCCTGGAACAACATACAATGTGCTGGACGGTGATAATAACTGACCGTATCCTGGTTGGTCAGTGGAAGGGTCAGCATCCTGGATATCGGCCTCCTCGATGGAAACGGGAGAGGCTGGGACGGAATCGGCTGAGGAGGGGGGAGAAGATGGGTAAGTGGGAATTGGTGCTTCTAATTCAGCAGCCATGACGATCGGGCGTAAATCTTCGGGTACCATTTGCGTGGGCGGAGATTTGTTTCCCATGAGGGCCTTCGCGACCTCAGACTTTGTACTGTGACGAAGATAGCGCAACTTACACGCTCGAGGTGTATGCCAATGCCGAAAAGATAACTGAGATAGCAATTTATAGGGAGTGCCAGGTATGATGCACGGCTCGTAAAGCTCAAGCTTCCGTGTCTCTTTCCAAGATACTCCAATACCACAAATCCTCGAGGAGGCCCAGTACAAAATCCCAGTTCGGTTCCAGATATGTCTTTGCGGCTGGCGGCATTTCGTAATGTTCTCAGCCAATCTTGATGGCTTCTGGTGTTTGTGTAACTCGAAGAGGCCCAGTAGTGAGCCTCACTCGTCGCCGAGCTGAGCCTTGGTACTATGAGCCCCTCTTTCCTGTTCGAATCTTTTGAAAGTGGCAATAGTAACATTGTCCGGCCCTGATAGGTAAGGTAGCTCTTGTATGCAGATTTCAGGGGTAATTGTGGCGTAGCGTTCTGATAAGACACAGCCGCATCAACCACTAGGAACACCAAAAAGCCCCAACGTAGGACTTAGAATAATACCCACCTTAACCTTCTTGTACTCATTACTCCCCAATCGTCAGAGGACCAAGCGTCCTTCACCAAGCTTTTGTGATATAGCACTGAGCCCAGATTTGCTCGGCATTACACGCCGCTCTATTAGGCCCTCCGATCTGGCAGACAGGCGGAATGTCACAGCGTGCTCGATGAACATTTTACAAACACGGTACGAGTTGTATGGATGAGGTGTAGATTGCCTTGTTCAGCGGGAGCCCGCTTACCTCTCTTGTGGTTGGTGTCCGGTATCAAACGCTCTCATGTGCCATTATTACCACAACGCCATGCGCGTTGTGATGTCTTGTACTTTTGATGACCCGAGAAAGAGAGAGATACTTTGTGTTATTCGGTTGGTAGCCTGAGAAAGAAAAAAAAACCAGATTAATGATTGTGGTCTGGATTGTCGAGCGATACCCAAGATATTCCGGGGGGGAATGACCAGCTCTTGTATAAAGTGCGTTGAATTCGGTTGTTTTGCCAGTGGTCGGGTGACCTTAGAACATCAGTTCGAAATACAGGACTGCATAGTGCAATTTCGGTGGTTCACTTCCTCCAGATGACGATACGGCAACTCTCGGCCCATTTTGTATTTTATGCCACCACCTTTTTTTGCATGAGACTCGCAAACGCGCGCAACCGGAAGGTGGGGTAACCGCGCGTATACATGAAAGACGAATGCAGAGTAAAACCTGTGATGAGTGGAAAAGGTCAAAGGCTGATTGATGTGCGGTAATCTTTTCTGGAGATGATCATACAGGACGGTGACAATGACGGTAAATAACGCCAGGAGTAATAGGCAGGAGAACAAAAGAAATATCCCAAGCTGAATTGTTGTCTTAGTCTTCCTCACCGGGCTTCTAGTAGGGCTCGCCGGCCCCACCCGGACCGGTGGTCTGTTGCGCCCCGGGCCGTCTATAAATTGACCTCTCCGGACCCTGATTCCTTTCTCCTCCCCAACACAACAGCAACCTCAACATTGCTACTATCACCCCACCCTGTCTTGCCTACTGATCGCCACGGTCAACCCAACTACCCAGCAGTCTGAACACAAGAAAACCCCTGTACCTCAGCAGAAGGACAAATCTCCTGGTGAGTAATCCCAGGACCCATCTACCACAAGGGTTTTCAGTGCATACACACCCAGTTGCTGACCACCTCTCGGTGATGATCACAGTCATACAGCCAACCATGAACACCAACAAGCAGATAGGCTAGGACCCTATGTTTCCCCCTGGTTGCTACATGTGGGAAGAGATGTTACTGAGAACATATCGAAGTGCCTCGGATATTGCGATGCGCGAGGCTTGCGCCCGGGTGCTCTATTTTCCGGAATCAACAGTGGAAGACATATCGCAAACTACTGGCAGTCGCCAAGGTACCGAGAAGGTCGCGGATAAGCAAGGGAGCAGCGGCGCTGATGCCATGGTAGTTGATTAGTCCCAAGTCGTACTCACTATCTGGGTACTTGTTTTGTGGGCTTGGGTTTTATACTAGTGGAAAAGGCAGATAGATCTACGGCGTGTTCAGACAAAATTACTTTGTCACTCTCAAAGGTGTCGCGAGACTCAAGTTTTCGAGCCAAGTCCCCGGAGCATCACTGCAAATACCAAAGGCGCCAAATTTGAGTTAATACCAATACGGAAAACGTAAAAACAGATCGTCTTCCATTCTGGCTCTTACTCATGTGGATCATCACGGCTGTAATCGGGTTGGCTGGTTGGTTGGTTGGTTGGTTGGTTGGTGTGGTGAGTACATAGTAAGCAGCTGAGGCTTGGGGGACGATCCTATAGGATCGCCGTCCGCAGATTCGTTGACGACCGAGGCTTATGCCCGCTGAATGACCCATCAGCCTCATTCAGTACTGCGCTGAGAAATTTACACAAAGCCTCCTTCTCAATAGTGCCATTACTCTCACCACCTCGGACTACATCCGCCATCACGGGACTGGCTGGGCCTGAATGGGATCTTACCTCATCATTCACAGTCACCAGTCATTATCCGTTTCTGTCCGCGGATTCGGGCCTGTCAGATGCGTATTGACCGTCTGCGAGTGATTGAACGCCGCACGCGTACCCCGGATTCGGACTCGCGGGCGGAACTTGTGTGTCGGGATTCACACCTATCAACCACGTGCGCCCGACTTCGGATCCAGCAGACGCGGACTTGTGTCAAAGAGGGATGAGCCTGGTTTAGCCGCAGTATGGTGGTGAATAAGCCACTTACTGCCTTCACGATGGAGGCATTGCCTTACTGATGTGAAGTAACACAGGTATAAGAGAGGCTCTCCCTCGCGTTGAACAAGAAAAGAATTAGCATCATCAGCACACTCACAGCTTTCACAATCAACCCATCAACACAGTCCACTACTACCACTTTTTCAACTCACCTCACAAACAAAACCGCCAAAATGGTCGTCCGCAAGCGCCTCCTCCTCTGGGACTACACCAACACCCGCGACATCCCCAACAAGATCAACGACATCAACTACAACGGCCCCATCGTCTCCGTCTCCAACTGGAACGCCTGGTACCCGCAAGAGCTCAAGAACCGCCTGCCCTTCCGTCCCATGGTCCGCACCCCCGCCCAGCTCGGCGGTGACGAGTGGACTTGGATCCGCGACGGCGCCTTCAAGTACGACATTGTGCACTTCTACAACGAGCCCGAGCGCCAGAACATCTCCCCCCAAGACGCCGCCAACAAGTGGAAGTCCCACATGGTCGGCATCCTCCGCAAGCAGAAGGGCAAGAAACTCGTCGGTCCCTCCGTGGCCAGCGACGACAAGGGCCGCAAGTGGCTGAGGGACTTTATGAACGCCATCGGCGGGGACAAGCCGGATTACCTGGGGGTGCACTACTACGGCACCGATGTCAATGCTGCGAAAAAGTACATTACGGATATGTACAACGAGTACAAGCTGCCGATCATCGTGAGCGAGATCGCGTGCATCGATCGGGACGGAAAGAAGGTGGAGCGGTGGACGGTGGACATGGCCAACTGGATGGACGGGCAGGGGTGGATCAAGGAGTACGGGTTCTTTGGGTGCATGCGGAATGTGGCGGATAGCTTTGTCAGTCCGGCTGCGCAGCTGATGGATAAGAATGGGAATTTCACGGCGTTGATGAGGAAGTTGATGAATGAGCAGCCCATGAAATAACGGGACTTTGGAGGGGAGTGAAAGGGAGGGGGTGGTTGTTGATATGGATGTTGAGCTGGTATATATGGGTAGACCGAGGTAGATATGGGTCGGGACACTCCTTGGTTTTTGGACAGTTGGGGCGTTTGGAATGTTTTTCGATTCTATTTCTTCTAGATAGACAAGGTACATATATACACGTAAATATACTCCGCTGGAAGGAACTGATTTTAGATATCATTACGTCCGAGTATCTTACAGAAGTGAAGGCATGCGTTTGTTCCTTGCGTTGTTCTGTTGTCACACACATGATTCCAGAGGAAATTAAAGCCATTCATGACTTGATGAAAGCGGTATGTTGAAGTGAGATGGAAAGATCGCCATACAGATGAAAACTGGCAGCGAGAAGGCACCATGGCTCAGGCAGCCATTGCGCTTGAGTGTTTGAAAGCCAACAGATGGAAGGTGCAGCTAGGTATCTATGAGGCAGTAAACCCGAACCCAAATCCTGTTCGTACCCCAAGTTCGAATCCTGGTCGGGGGCTGGCCTTTGCTTTTTTTTTTTCTTTTTTTGTCTCTGGCGTTTTGTTTCTTTTTGCTTCAGTTTTTGATTAATCATCCGCTGAGCGTCACGTTTCGATTGCTCTCCGAGACCGACGACTGACCGTGAGTGACTGTTCGACTGCGCTTTAGTAGTTGCCGGCCGTCTTGATCAGCTTGCCGGGATGTGTTGGAATACGTTTGGATGCCGGTAGTGACTGATGAAAGGCACCACACTTGATCGATGATATTCTGGAGGATATGAGGTGTATAATTAGAAGAGTACAGTTCCTTGTATGGTTGTTGTTGTTGTTGTTGTCGGGGGTGTGGCGTTGTTAGCGCAAATCCGACGTACAAGTCTTTTTAAACTTGTGAGATGTATCGCATACTGGACACATCAAATTGGTTTCTGCTAGCACGCCAATGGTGTCTCTCGCATCTTGGAGGCCGGAGTGGCAGGTGGTGAGTAAAAAGTAGGTACGGTATGTTCGCAGAAAATTCTGTGACTGATGTCCGAACTCCTGAACTGAGTTGAGATATTGACCGCGGTGAACCAGGTGAGCCAAGGTCACGGCCGTTGAGCTCCGAGCCGGGAGACGAGACGATGGTACCTGCATTTACAATAATTACCATTGATTAATTCCTCCTTGGCCGGCTTACCACGTCATTTACTCATTACCTCACTGATGAGGTCGACGTGAGTGACGGCAGGACGCTGATCAAGGTCCGTAGAAGCGTTGTTCGCATGATACCGACACCGTCATGGACGGTTTGTGTTGTGGAGATATTTCGTCATCGAAGGAATAGCAGATGAAATCTTACTAATGCGTTATCAATGGTCAGGAACAGATGAAATGGTTTGGGCCAGGCACGGCAGCGCTGTTATAGGGCTTAAGATCACTGATAATCATGCTGATCCGGGAAATGGTGGCGCAGTGAAACATCCCAAGTCTTCATACCAGCCAAACACGTGGCGGTCGGGGTTTGAAAATTTGTTTGTTCTACAGTGTATAGATGACTCAAACAGGCATGCATTGTCTAATCTCAATATCGTGATCTGCAGCACGCAGATATGTCGCAACTCTTCAGGTATCGATTTCGTCGAAGCCATGAAGTCACGGTGTGTTTAACGGTCCATCCATCTGCTCTGCTGGCACTGCCAGATTTGAGATTCAGTAGGGCGCACAGGCCGCTCTGTGGTCTGTGTGGCCTGTAGTCAATTCGCACCCCACACAGTGAACTGGCGACTGCCATTGAACCTCGGAACTCCAAGCTTCAAGGAACAGGTAAGCTACGAAACCAACATCCTCGATGCTGGAGATATCCATCTCCAGCAAGCTGAAGAATTGACTCGTTCTTTGCAGTTGCTCAGGGGAGAATCCACAAATTCACGCACTTGATCGGATTATTTGTCCACTTGGCTGAAAGAACAGGCACATAACCTTCTGATGCCAACCTCCTTCCTTTTGTCCTCGAGGCCATCTCGACATCGAACGAGCTCAGCTACTCCACCGAGCCAGCAGCCAGCCTCAGAATACATCCCTTGGCAAGTCGCGATAATTAACACGGTCGGGCTTTGGTAGCTAGATGCCATCAACCCGACGTTCGGCAATCACTGTCAGGTTGCACCATCGCTCGCATGCACTGCAGCACGCTCCGATCGAGCCGAGCAGACGCTAATGTCGCGCAATTAGGGCATGCAGAAAGGGTGACGGAAGGATTCTTCAGGAACCTGTCATTGATGCAGGACTGATCTTTGCAGTTGCTTTTCTGAAAGGTTTTTCTGGTTGGCGCTGCCGGATGGTTGATAACGCTTCTCATTGGGCAGTGCAGAAAATTATCAGTGTGTGTCGCAGGCGCTTTTTGGTCCCAGGACTCCTGCCAAGACATCCCCTCGGCTTCTGGCCCGAACGCCCAAATCCCGTCTGTCAGGAACACCAGTGGCGAGCGCGATAACCTGAAGTAAGCGAGATACTTCATGGAAAATCTTCGCCGGTTGCTTTTGAACAACAATATCCGATGATGCTTGGTACCAAACACCGAGTCCGTATGAGACAGTCGTGAGTGGCTGAGTTTATCAGGAAAAAGTTTGTCATCCCAGCATTTCCAGCGCTTATATGTTGAGCCATGCCAGGTCATCCAGGTACCACGACCCAGCGACCTCAAGTATCACATTCGGATCCCCACATGTTTGAGGCTCTCTAACTGGTGAGATGTTCTGTCAGGTACAATCGAGCCAAGTTCCTCCAGTGTAACCTGCCAGCTTGTCGGTTTCATCATTTTCCTGCCGGGTTGACGACTTGCGCCGGCACTGGAAGAACAGCGCATAAGGTGTGGTGGGGCAGCCGTTCTTGTTTCCCCTTCCCAATTTGCCTTCTGATGCATTTTGTCGCATTTTTATCCCCTTTTTCCCAGACGAACATTCTCATCACCAGTCAACGTTGATAACGAGGTATCAGTCAGGCACAGCCGGTCATGCTGCTTCACTCCGACTTTTGGACTCGACTGGACCGATGCCGCAGATCAAGTACTGATAGCAGAGATATATCATCCAGTCGACATTGCCACACCACCGCATACTATTGACGGGGGTAATATAGTTCCTCTGCCCATGGAAATATTCTCCTTTGCAGTTGACCAAGTCGGAATTTTGGAAATCAGCAACATTTGTACCTGGCAGAAACGCGTCTTCAGATTATACCCGGGCGCCACGTCCTGATCTGGCCAACATCTGCCGAGAAGCAGGACAACTTGACTGGAATGAAGAACATTTCTTTTTGTTTCACATTTTCCTATAACCAAAAAGGAAAAACAGGGTCATCCAATCAGTCAATGTCAAGACTTTTTTTTACAGCCCAAGGATGCTTTACTGGGTTTATCCAGAGTGGGCCACGCATAGTGGACTGATGAGATCCAGGCCTTCCCCTTCCTCGAACGCGATGTCCACCAGGGCGCCAGGGGGAACCCGCATCCCACCTCCGGTCGATACCATCCATGCCGGCGCATGTCGAAGTTCGGGTTCCCGGTGCGGGTCTTGGTAAATAATATATCTGCATATATATCCCGTCTCTCTCTTCCATGCGATCTTTCCTCACCCTGGGTCTATCACCTGTTCGCTTCGCTGCTCTTTGAGGCTTTACTTTCTTTACTATACCAAGCCAGTTCTTGTTTTTTTCCCCTGCTCCAGGACATTCTTTCCTTTTCCCGGTTTCGAACAACCGCAGGCCGTTCTCTTCTTGATATAACCTGGAAGCCTCATCTTTGGTCCTTCCTTTTTACTTCAACGCTATATAACCACCTTCACTTACACGCAAAGGCACTCTTTCTGTCTGACTTGGCACTCGCCCTCCTCGAGCATAGCAGTAGCAGTGGAACCTTATACTTTTCCATCTCTCCAAAAATTTCGTCTCTGTACCGGAACCATGCGCGCCAACGTCGTCGCTTTTTTTTCTCTCCTCTCCTCTCTTGCCTCGGCACTTGACCCCCCCAACTATCCTGGGCTCAGGACACTATGGGCAGAGAACTTTGCCGGCGGTGCTGGCTCGCGTCCCAACACAGGCAGGTGGAACATCATCACCAAGTAAGCGCCAGTCCTCTCTCGGTCTCTCACCCTTTAACTGACTCTGTCTCAGTGTCCGAACCAATAACGAAGTTCAGGACTACACCGAATCGAGCCAGAACCTCCAGCTTTCTGGCGGCGGTACCCTCCAGATCGTCCCCAGGAACAACGGCGGCCGCTGGACCTCGGGCCGCATCGAGACGAAGGCCACTTTCACGCCCGAAAAGGGCAAAGTGACCGTATTTGAGGGAGTCCTCCGCTTCGGTGACAACCCCACAGATCGGAAACAGGGCATTTGGCCGGCCTTCTGGATGCTGGGCGACAGCATCCACCACGGCACTCCCTGGCCTAATTGCGGGGAGCTGGATATCATGGAGACCATCAACGGCGTGCCTGCGACCTACGGCACCGTGCACTGCGGGTCCTTTCCCGGTGGCCCTTGCAACGAGCCTGTCGGGAGGGCGCAGTCGACGGGGATTAGTCCCACGGGCTGGCACACGTATACGGTCCGGATCAACCGGCAGGCGGGCAACTGGCGCGACGAGTTCATCCAGTGGGAACGAGATGGTGAGGTGTACCACACGCTGACGGGTGCGGCTATCAACGATGAGGGAGTTTGGGGTACGCTGGCGCACAGCCCATTGTTTATTCTCCTGAATGTTGCGGTGGGAGGTGACTGGTAAGTCTTTCCGTATATGTGTACCGGGAATTCAGTGACTAACAGGTTACAACAATAGGCCCGGCATGCCCAACGGCGCGACGGCCGATGGCTACGGCAGCATGATGGAGGTTGAGTACGTCGCCGTCTACTCGACCTAAGCCATCCAGTTGGCACACTGTTGTTTCTCGCAAATCCCTTCCGGAGTTTTGGAAAGGGGTTAACTGGCAGCCCACTCTGCACATTACGGCTGCGTTATGGACAGGCTTCACGACTATCGCTAGAGAATTTTGCTCGTGATTTTTACTTTTGGATAACGGATGATACCAGGTTATATATGAATGGGTTTTTTTTGGACATCGGGAATGGCCCAGTCAAGGACCACCTTCGCTTTCGCTGTACATACTTGAAGACAGTATTTTTGAGCATCGACGTAGTGATCAAGAAATGATAGACTGCATGGATACTTGCCGAGTCCCAGCCCTTATTCGCATGAAATGCTGTTGATGCGCTGAGTTGGTCTCGCAGCGAGGTAGGTAGACAGCTGTTGCTGGCGCATTGCCAAAGCCTCCGAGTCAGACTGCAGGCTTCGACACATGCAACTGGTTTCCACTGCCCAAACCACAAAGAAAAGGCCCTGAAGACTCGAACTATCTTGGAAGAAACCACAAGCGCATCATCCGGGAGGACTGTATTTTCTAACATTAGTTTTTTGAGGTTTCTTACTATGGGCAGTGGTGATGATCAGTGGTAGAGCAAAAAAGGGGGTAACAGCCCCACATGTCACAAACAAAGGGGAACAGGGGAAAAAGAAATTCGACGTGGGCCTGATTCGAACAGACGCTCCCGAAGGAACAAGATTTCTAGTCTTGCGCATTAGACCACTCTGCCACCACGCCATTGATTCACTGATATCCACTTTTGCCGGTCTGGGGCTTATGTTGATGCCTAAGATGCTGGGGTCATTCCCAACCCAGTTACGACCCCTTTGAGACAGTTCAAGACAATCCTGGAATATTAAGCAGACTTTGAATTAGCAAACTGTGATGGTATATCATTATAGTTGGCTAAGGGTCTGTCTATACTACAACAACTCCATGCTATCAACAACTCACAGCTAAGTTGCAACTTGCGCCAGCGGCGATTGAAGTGTACCTCCTTGACAGCCTGAGCAGTACTGTGCCTGTCGTAATTCCAAGTCTAACAAAGAGGCAAAGTATAGAAACCTACAAGATCGTGTACAAGTCTACATAAAGGAAGCTCATAAAGCTATTATGAATCTTTGATACTAGAAGACCATCTTTTCATCCAAGTTTAGAAAGCCTTTATCTTCACAACTACTTCCCAGAATAGCCTCGAGCAACAATGACCTTGTCCCTCTCATGCTATTCTCAGAAGCGCCTCATCCAACAATCTCGAATATATAACCCCCCATATCCTCACATCACCAAACCATCTTTTCCTCATCATCATCATCACAACAACTTCCACATCACAACCAACGCTTATACAGCTCCAAACAACCACTTTCAACTTCAACCCCAACTAAAAACCACAAAAATGCCCCACGCAACCACCCCCTCCAACTCCTCTTCCAACGAAGAGGACAACATCCGCATCCCCCTCGCCCCCAACGCCTCCTTGGTCCCTCACTCCTACACCCGCCGCACCCTCACCACCACTCCCCACATCATGAAGTGGGTCACCCCCTTTCTCTGTCTTTTGGTCCACCCAGAAAACACCGACACCCAAATTTTCAGGGTGTCCATCTCCCCGGAGGACGGCAAGCGCGAGCTCCGCCAGGTCCCGGGGGGGTTCGACGGCATGAATCCCATGGAAATCGTCTGCGCAAAGGAAGAGATGGAGTGGATGTGGGAGCTGGTGGCGTACCTCAAGGACGTGAAGGAAGAGACGGGTGTGGAGGTGGATGTTACTGCCGAGTTTGGGCTGGAGAAGGTTGTTGTTGATGAGGTGGTTTATGAGAAGTGAGTGAATGACCCTCTTACATTCACTTACCTACCTTACTCAATCAACCCTCCCCTTGAACTATGTCTTCTTATTTCAACTTTGAGATGGCAGAGAGAAAGGTAAAGGGGGGTGAAACAAATAGGTGAGTAAGTGGGAAAAGGTAAGTGGAAACGATGGTTTCTAGGCCTGGCGCCTGGATGAGATGGGATGTAGACGGTGATGATCAAGAAAACGATGGATTACTGGATTAGTTTTTCAATAAAATCAGGTTTATAACCCTGCAAAGATGAGTTCTAATCGTGTATTATTTGAGCGTGAAAGTGTGTATAGAATTTGTTCGAGTACCCTAGTACACATAGGAGAGTTTATTGCAAGTAAAGGTTTCCTACCACGACTACATATGCTAGGTATAGACTGAAAGTTACTGAAAGTTTGTTTGAGTGGAAGAAAGTAGTATATTATAAGAAAAACCAGAATCAAGGCAAGAGATTAAGAGTCTTCCGGGCAATCAGATAGGTAGACAAAAACATTGTAATCGCACACATCAAGATGTGAGTGAACAAAGACTATTTGGATGGAAAATTTACTTGGAACTCGTAAAGGTAAAAAGCGTGTAGGAACTTACTGAATTGATCATGAAAAACTATAATGAGCGGTCTATACTAGGTAGTCGTGAGACAAAAGACAAAGGAAGAAGATCATGATGAGCGATGGAAATACACATCAGCAGTATTCCTGGGGTTTTGGCACTTGATACAACCTGCTGTCTGCTGCATCTTGTTGGTACGAGAAAAAGACAAAATACGTTACTAGTATCCCGTACCCATCTCCATATCAACAAGACTTACCCGGTTCATCCTCCAACGTCAACTTCGCCATATCCTGCGTCAGCAAGTGAACCCGCCAATGCAGCTGAAGACCTTGGTCAAACTGCTGCGTCACCTCTTCCCGCGATAGTCTCTTCTTCCCCTTGGGGTCGGAAGACGAAGACCGTGACCGGTTCCGTATCTGACTCGAACGGCGACGAAGGCTCGTCTTCCTCTCCCTTCTACTAACCTTCCTCCGTTGGTGGCGTTCATGGAATTGCTCTTGGGCTTTTGCTTTTTTCTTCTTTTGGCCACTTTGGCCACCACCAGCAGGGGCTTTAGTGATGACCGTTTTTGGATTTTGTTTGCATTTCACAGGTTCTTTTCTCTTGGGCTTGAGACCCATTCTTTTGTCGATGGGATTAGGCTTAGGTTCATCTTTAGTACAGAGAGGAACTGTGGCAGCAATTGGGACAGCTGCTTCATGAACGGCAGTAGAGGAGGGTACAGATGCAGAGGGTGTTGTGTAAGAGTGGAAAGACTCTGCTTGATTTCTCACTCTTTGCCTTTTTCTCACTGGTAGTGGTGCATCTTCACTCTCATCACCCTGAGCGTTAATCCTCTTGTTGCTGTATCTTGGTTCCCAGGGACGATCCATTCTGACAAAGTTTATGGATGACTTACCTTACCTGAAAAGCCAGTATTAAAGCAACTACCTAGCTTCAATAATAGCTTCTGTTGACGATCTGCGAGTATACCCAGCACCTTTGCTTCTACGGAGAAAAGCAAAGTGTAAGGTACTTTGTAAGTAAAGAGGGAGATGAACAAGTGCAAATTATATCCCCAAGTCTTATATACACCGCAGCATTCACGGCTTCACCTTGAACCTATCACTACAACGCTTATGTTTTCTTCATTGCACCTAGTGATCAGCATTCTTCACTGTGTGGTAATCAAGTCTTTCTTTGTTGAACACGCATCAATATATCACAAATTTGCATACACTCAAAGTAACAACACCATTGTCCATTGTTAACCCGTTGTGTTTGTCGTCTCTGCTATTCACACTTCTCACGTAACCTTGTTCTTGCAGTCCCAACAGCAAGACAATTGAACTAGGTACACCTAAAGGAGGTATAGTGTGAATGGGAATATCCTCACCCGCAGCTGTTAAACCCCCTTCCTGAGACATCATCACCAGGTCAACTCTTCTTCCCTGACCTGAATTAACCAACCACTGCGCCCGGTGAGAATTCCCGGGGGGTACAGACAAACCTTTTACATCAGAAGGTTAACGACGCGAAAGGGAATGTGTGAATGTGTGATGAATTTAGTACTAGAATCTCAGCAACCCCCTTGCTGAGACACCGTCACCCAGGTTCAACTCTTACCTGAATTTACTACCAACCAACCACAGCGCCCGGTGAGAATCCCGGGTAGTGGTACAGATAGACATTTTACGTCAGAAAGTTAACGATACTCAGCATGAAAAAAGATAAATAACTTGGTTCTTACATAAAGAACGTGTGGATGTTTGTGTGTGAATTTGCTGTCTCCAGTCCGCGGCTTGCCACTGTGCCTTTTCAATTGCGTCATGCTTTCTGTCCAAGTCGGAGATCTTTCAATGATGTCTCAGTTAAATCTTGATGAGGAGTAGAAAAAGAAGCCTTAACCCCCAAGTTCCGTTCAGACACAAGGCAAAGAGGAAACAGAAAAAGGCTAGACTTGCCAAGATCTCAGAGAAAAGAAAATGACCCTCGATCGATCAAAGCGTTCAAACATCTTGTACAACCACCCCTCCCTCCTTTTCCGTTTCGGGGTCCAACGGCCAACGGCCAACGCCCTATTTTTCGCACAGTCCCAATCTACACAGTGTCGATTGAAACAACCTTCCAGCATCCTTCTAGATCAAAAAGAGTAAAAGTCAGCCCCGACAAAGCGGACATATTTTCCGTCTCTCCTAATTCAGAAATATAGCTTTGGTCAGTTCGTCCGAAGGGGCGGTTCACATAAGCCTCATTTTGTGGGTTACATCCTATGAGATGGTGTAGATAATTGGCACCCTTTTCGCCCTTGTCGGATGTGTTGCCAGTCACCGGTGTAATTTGATGGGTAACAAATCGGGCGCTGGGCCTTGTTGGTGTGGGTGTGTGCGTGCGTTTGTGTGTGTGTGTGTGTATTGCAGACGGGAAACGCCCAGGTCACACAGCTTTGCATTTCTTGCAACTGAATGGTTTTCGTTTTCTTGTTGACAAAAAGGGAAATGATGATATAAAAAGTCAAGTTTTGAAAATGCAGGATTGCTTCCAACCCAGCAAACCACGAGCCATGGCAGATCGGTTAGGGAAGGTCGATCAGTACCTTACTGACAGATCTGTCTTAAAGGTAGGAGGATGGGGCATTTTACCCCCACCACACCTTTTAAGAATCCTGCACCCGAAAGAGAGGCCATCTTTCACAGTATCCTCCTCGCCGCGTCAGCACTGTACAAGACAGTTTCCAATTCTGTTCAGAAACGAGAAATAAAACCCAAGAATGAACTGATTCTTGCAGGAAAAGAAATATGTATGTCTTAGCTTCTGGTAACTGTGATTCGTTGGTGCCACATGCATCTCTGTTCTGCTGGAGGATGGTGGTGATAGAACGAGATGCGGCCAGCCAGGCTTGGCACACCACGATCGCGAACCTTCTACTCGCCAAACTTACCTTCTATTGATGGGGGGCTGGCAACGGTTCCCCGAGGTAAAGACCATAGGTCACGGTTAATATTGCTCGGATCTTACCGTCAAGTCCTGAAAAGTGATGTCTTCTGTGCTGAGATTCATGATGCAAAGGCGAAGAGACTTGCATTCACAATGTCAAAAGCTTGGAGACAGCGGCTAAGATATGGTGCTCAGACGTGATAGACACCAATACACAAGAGTTGGGCCCTGTCAGATCCCGGCATAGGTCGCCCCCCTTCTCTGTCATGTCGCCCATCTCCGACCTCTTAGCCACGTGCCTTGATAGCATCGGCTGCTTTCTCTGCCACGGCATATACCGTCGCTTGTAGAGATGTCCCAACAATTAGCGGAATGATGCTTGCATCCACGACACTCAGACCTTTCACACCATAAACGCGGAGGTCTGGGCCGACACACCCGCCTAACTTCTCCGGAAGCATGGCACATGTTCCAGAAGGATGTGCCAAGCCTGGCCGAAAGACTAAAGGGTTCGATTTCAGAGCGCTCAAAATCTTTTCGTCTGTCTGATATTCGGCACCTGGTGCAATCTCTGTCGGTCCAAGTCTGCCCATTCCAGGGCCGGCCCAGAACCTCCGGGAGCGGCGAACAATTGCAACAACGAGTTCCTCTTCGAGTGGGTTCATAAAGGTATTGTACTGTACGACGGGCAGGCTCCCTGGATGAGTAAAGTTGAGTGTCACGCTGCCACGGGAGAGCGGCTTCAGGACGGGGGAGGGGCTTGTTCCGTCACCTCCAAAAGGTTGGGCAGATAAATTAGAGGAATTCGACCTGAACCTTTGTGCCAAAATGGCACGCTGGGCCTTGAATCCCTTAAGCAAGGCCGGCGTAGTGCTGTAAATAGAGGGAAGAAAGTCGGTTGCATCCTGGGCAAGGAGGCGAGATGCAAAGGATTGAGCGACAGAGGAGTTCGTAACCTGGGAGAGAGAGTAATAGATCACAGTGTTGCCACCTGCTGTGGTGATGGGACCGGTTCGATTTGCCAAGTATTCTGCCCATACGGTGGCGTTGTAGGTAGCATTGGTCGGAATGGTGTTTGGGTTGGGGAACGACGGGCGGCTGAGGTTGAATTGCAGGACAATTGTAGGGTGATCCTGGAAGTTTGAGCCCACAGCAGGCAAGTCCTTCTTGACTTTGATGCCAGCTGCCTTTAACACAGCTGCAGGACCGATTCCGCTTACCTGCAATAGATGCGGTGTCATGATGGCGCCCGCCGCCAAAATCACCTCTTTTTTTGCATATACACTGCGCACCTGGTTGTCTGATCGAGAGACAATTCTCACGCCCTTGACCGTCAATGGTTTCCTTCGATCAAACAATAGCTGTGTTGCAGTCTGTCCTGTGATCAGACGGAGGTTTGGTCGGGTTTGGTTGACAGGGTCATAATATGCGGAACGAGCAGTCGAGCGCGTCATTCCCCGAGCGTCTATGGTGTTGGGCGACCAGATTGGACCGGGAGGATATCCAGAATTGGGACCAGGTCGGAAAGACACGCCGGGCTGATGGCGGAAAGCATCCCAAAAAGTGGAAATGTCGGGCCACTGAAAAGTCGACAGGTGAACCTGCAACGGCCCGTTGCCGTAGACTGACGGATCCCAAGTCATGTTCCACCGTTTCACGGCATCTGGCGATGGAGGCGTAAAGGCTGTGCCTTTCCGAAAGTAGGGCAGCAACCCGTCCCATCCCCATCCGGGATTGCCAAGTTCTTCCCATGCGTCGTAGTCTGCTTTCGATCCGCGGGTGTAGCCCATGCCGTTGATGACAGTGGCACCTCCAACCACTGCTGCCACGGTCACGGAACGGGTTGCATTGTTCAGCTTGGCGATCGGTGCAGACTGGGGACTTATGGCAACGCTAGTGTCGACTCCATTCCCGTAGTACGGGATGATGGCCTCCGGCTTGTCGTCAAAATAGCCTCTTTCAATGACCAGCACAGTTTCTATGAGATAATAAGTCAGTTCAGGATTTGGTTTCTCAATCGCTGTATATCAAACCTACTGCGCCGGCCCTCGCTAAGTCGATTTCCAATGACGAGGCCTGATGTTCCCCCGCCTACCACAATGTAGTCGAATGTGTCTCCGTCATTTGCATCGTGGCTCGAGGTTGCTGCAGCGGCAATTTCAGTCCCCAGCATGCAGGTCAGGAAGGCCAAAGCGGTGCATTTCATGGTGTGGATAATCTGTTTTTCTTGGTATATGTACTTCCGACAAGGCTGCTGCAAGAGAACCGAGAGGTAATCTCAGCATGACGAAAACCAGGGCAAATGAGCGGATTTATACATGGATGAAAACCTACCCTGCCTCCCGTCTTCAACAACCAGTATTCCGCTCATGTCAGGCCAATGCAAACCTCGTGCTTCATCCCGCTCTGTAGGCCGTCAAGCTCCGGATTACTGCATCAAACGGCACCTTCCTGCAGAAAGCTGACAACCAAAACTTGGTACCGTCAACGATTGGCTGCACGGCAGTTGAGAGCTCCAAGTAGGCCGTCGTATACTACTTGAAAGGGCATGAAGAGCCGACTATCGTGTCGATCATCGATCATCGAGACCGTACATGGTAGTGTAGGTAGGTGAAGTCGGCGGCCTAACACTGCAGAGCACTACAGCTTACATCAGCAGTCAGCACAACTCAAACCTAAACATAGCTTCTGTGATATCAAAGACGAAGTAAATGCAAAGGAGAGCGGTGACATAGACTGCGGGGTCGAACTGAGTATAAAGCACGAGAGCGGGGAAATGTGTAACAAACCGAGAGCGGGGAGGATGCAGTGCAGTTCCCAGGGTCTAGAGCAGCCGTGGTGTCTCAAGGAGAAAGTGATTGGACGAAAATCTGCTCAGCAATGAAGCACTACCATGGTGGTCACCACTTGAGTTCCAGAACCATCGATCTTCTAACTTCAATGATAGAGGGTCCCAATTTGGGTTCGCAGTAGGTACTGAGCAAATTGCGTGATGCCTGTTGAAGAAGACGAAATGTACTGATCAGTACAGATGAGAGGGCATCAAATTCAGGAAATTTCGAGTCAAAGCAATCAATTTAATGTCATCTTCCGAGGGTCGAGCCATTATAATAGTAGGCAGGCCGTGGTGTTGACTCCCTACAACTTGCAGACAGGTCGACAGCCGAGGTGTCTCGATGTTCGGACGCACACAGGGTGGGGACAGTAGCTCTAGGTGTATAGGTGGTGCTTCTGATGTTTCTGCATTCGCACGAGGACAGAGGGGGGCGGGGAGTACGGAGAACAAGGAGCGCCTGTCTGATCATCGTGTCAGCGATTTCAACCCTCCCAGCCACGAACGGGCATCTCCTCTAGCATCGGTAATAAGAGTTTGGGACTAGTGATTGGGCCCAAGATTTATATAAAATTTGAGGTCGACGAGAGATCGGCGATGAGAATTAGCATCGTTCCGTCGAACCATTCCCTCGGTGTAATCGTTGCTCCCGACACATGGGGATCTGGATGATTCGATGCAATCTGGTGCTCAATCGCGAGGGCGTGAAGATAGCACCTGAGACAACCTCGAGCCGTAATATCGGACGGTGCGCAGCAGACCCAGGGTGGGACAATGTGAAAGTTGTTACAGAGATTGATGAACACCTCGACAGGATAACCTAGCATTCTAGCCTGTGTGGTGTTTCAGAGCATCCAGAGTTCCAGAGACAGCAGGTCTGGGGAAACATGCCCTATCTTAGGTACCCTAGGTATCCCGGAATCCAATCTCTGCACCAAACTGTAAGAAGGCAAGTACCTAGGTGTTATGTCGGCCGGCCGGAAGCGTCCTCCTGTTCCATTTTCTTCCACTTTAAACGGCGGCGGGATTAAGTTCTACAACTCGGGAGTCTTCTGTGCGAACAAAAAGAACCACTCCCGCCGCCGTGCGTTCTTCCATTCCAAGGTTCCTTTCATGTTTCCATGCATCAGATGGCTGCCTACCTAGGTAGGTAGGTACCTAGTGGGGTCAAGAACAGTTCGGGCAGGACATGATCAGTCCAGGAATAAGGTAATTACCTACCTTAGGTAGGCTGCCATGCCAGGATAATACTCACATGAATCAAATTGACTGATGAGTGTGTCTTGCATTCGAATTGCCCTCTCGAGTCTCGTGTGTGAGATTCTGCAATCCCATGGACTGCAGTCAATCAACCCGACCTGGAAACAGCCACATCGACGCCATGGCAAATTGTCAACCCCCCAGACTCTCTCCCACTCCCAGATGGAAACAGCCCACACCTCCACTCCCCCCAACGAGGCTTGCCCAGCATTTTTAAGGCCGGCATCCTCCACGTCAAAAACACAGAAATGTGATAGGCCAAACAGCAAATTCGTGTCTGTCACACTTTGCAGCACCACGAAAGGGCAATTGATTGGTTGGACTCTCTCTCGTGTCCCAGACAATGCTCAGAGCGGTCTAGAGCTGCACCGGGTTGATCCCCGGTCGGGAAGAGCACTTCTACCTCAGGTTCTTTAGGTCCGTCCGACTGGGTCCTCACAGCCCGATCGTGCATTTTTTGCAGACCTTGCCGTCGGAAGTCTTCCGATACCTACCTAAGGTACCTACCCCCAGCATCCCACCAACCTAGAGGAAAATCACCGGCATTTATTTAGTCTTTTAGGTAGGTACCCACGCCCAGCCGCAACCATTGGGGACCCCCTCAGTCCATGGAAGCCGAAGGCCCACCACCAATGCAGGTTGGTTTAGATTGCTGCTGCTGCTGTGCTCATCGGACAGCATCTGCGATAATAACTTTTTCGGGCAAGCAGCATCTCACCTACCTTACTTCCCCGTCTTTCCGGCCGGCTCAATGCCGTGACCTGTCCTCATACGAACGCTCTCTCTCTCTCTCTCTCTCTCTCGCACTGTGGCGTAACAATAAGGTGCAAAGAAATGCTGTTTTCGAATGGGTGTTACCGATCTCCAGTCCAATCTGATGGTTCTCATAATCGGCCATCCATATCCATATCCGTATCCTCTCTCGCGAGCTGAGGCAAAGCAGGCCTTCCCTGCGACGTTCTGTTCAAGGTTGCCCTGTTGTCTCTCATGATGTTGTCGTTGCTTTTTTCTTCTGCGACATACACAGACTCACCACGTTGTCAGCAGCACTCCCAGAAACGATCATGGCTGCCGCTGGTGGCACTTCATGCCAGCGCCCTCGTGAACTTCCACACGCCCCCCCCCCTTTCATCTTCCCCTTTCTAGGTCTGAGTTACCCCAAGGTGCTTCCCTACAAACAGACGTCCCCTTGCCCTTGCCTCCTTTTTATACAATAGGTATTGCTCTGTACCCCTCGACACTTGGAGTCAAGAACCAGAGATGATTGTCAATTTCACTTTCCCACCATCGCATTTACCCTACTACGGATAGTTCCTTCCAATACGTTTATCACCATCTTCGAATCATCATCTCTTACTTTTTATGCTCAAAAAAAAAGCCACAATCATTGGCTAGGTACCGTCAGATTGTTTTCATTTTCTCCCCGCTGTCTCGGCGCATCCTCGTGCCAGACATTCACACGCTCGCACCGACAGCATCAAACATCAAACCTGCAGACGCAGACAAACCAGCAAGCCTCATGTCCTCGCCAGAAGCGGTTGAAAGAGTGTTTCCTATTCGCCTTTCCATCTTTGAGAACTCGCCCTTCCTGCAGCACAGCTCTGGTAAGTTCAATGCTCTCCTACCCACTTTCACATCAAACCCCTCATGTCTGATTCGTGTCCGACAAACAATAGGTATCGAACCGCACTCGGTGGTCCCTGTGCAGGCTAAGGCCGAGGGTAGTCCAGATGGCGAACCTCTCACTCAACCCGAGTCTGAGGTCACTACAGACCCTCAGTCAACAGCTCCTGTTCCTTCGGCTTCAGAGTTATCACCTGAGACGAACGACACCGGCACACAACCTGAGCCACACACTTCACTGACTTCAGTTCCTCCCACATCAGAAGTGGAGATAAAAGACGCATCCACCGGTCGTCCCGGCCAAAAAGTTTCTAATAAGTTCCAATATGCCGTCTTGAGTGGCGGATCGCACGGAGTTCTCCATGGAACTCAACGGAAGTTTACGCGATGCGAAGACGAGTTGATCCACATCCCCGGCGCAATTCAGTCGCACGGCATTCTCGTTGCACTGAAGCGTCAGTCCGAAAGCGTCTTTGTTCCCCGCATCGTGAGTGAGAACAGCGTGTTGATATGCAATTATCAACCGTCACAGGTGCTGGCCCTCAGCAACTTCACACAAATTGTTCCTACCTACTTGCGTGTGCTGTTTGTCGCTCGGCTTGACAAAGTCAGGAGAGAATATAACAGTACGGGTAGGTCGAGCGAGCCCGTGGTGTTCGAATTCTCCTTCATTGATCCCGAAGGGCTGATCATCCCATGCTGGTGTGCCGCCCATTACCTTGGTAGCGATTTGGACCTGTACGTGTGCGAATTCGAGTTGCAGGACACTTCGATGCACCCTATGGCCCACTACTACGAGACAGAAAGGACGAACTACCCAGTAAATACCCTGGGAAGCGATCACATGGACCTAGCGACTGTGTCGAGCCTGCAGTCGCGAAGCCAGCCACTCCTCATGGATTCCGACAAGGAGGGGGGTTTCCCGAATCTTTCCTCCATCGAGGTCATTAGTATCACAACGAAAATCCAAAAGCAGTTCTCGGAAGCCAAATCTGTTCCGGAACTCTTGGAGTCGGTTGTTGGTGCTGTCAAAGAATTGTCTCGCTTCGGCCGGGTCATGATTTACCAGTTCGACGAGATCTATAACGGGACCGTTGTTGCTGAGCTCATGGACCCGAACGAAAGTGTGGACGTCTACCGAGGGTTGCATTTTCCTCACACCGATATACCCCCTCAAGCGCGAGAGCTCTACATGATCAACAAGGTCCGGGTCCTGTTCGACCGGGCGCAGCCAACAGCGAGACTCGTCGGCAGGGATCCCTCGGATGTCGAGATACCGCTGGACCTCACCCACTCCTATCTTCGCGCCTTGTCACCCGTGCATCTCAAGTACTTGGCAAACATGGGCGTGCGCTCTTCCATGTCGATGTCGCTTTCAGTCGACAAGAAGCTCTGGGGTCTGATTGTCTGTCACTCATACGGAGCAACAGCCACACGCGTCCCATTCACGGTCCGTGAGCTGGCTTACTTTGTGGGCAATTCAGCGTCTACCTGCCTTGAAAAGCTTCTCGTCGCCGATCAAGTTCAAGCTCGCAAGATTATCGAGACGCTGGAGGGTCAGCAGAATCCCAATGAATGCATAACAGCATCATCCGATGAACTTCTCCAGCTGTTTGAAGCAGATTGCGGCTTTCTGGTCGTCGAAGGAGAAGCGAGAACCATTGGGCGCCTTTCTGCCTACGCCGAAGCTGTGACACTACTGAAGTATCTCTTTTTCCGACGGTCAAGCTCAGTGCTCTCCTCCAGCGACATTGCCCAGAGTTTTCCAGACCTCCACTACCCGTCTGGCTTCAAAACCATTGCCGGCGTCATGTACATACCTCTTTCTGGAAAAACTGACGACTGCGTGGTTTTCTATCGCCGAAGCCAAATTCGCGAGGTGCATTGGGCAGGAAAGCCTTCCTTCATTGGCAAAATCGGCACCCTGGAGCCCCGAAACAGCTTTCAGAAATGGACAGAAGTGGTTCTTGGCACGAGCAAGGCATGGACGCCAGAGCACTGTACGGCCTCCTGTTGCCCTCCTGCCACTGCATCTTCGTGCTAACATGTTCATAGTACATTTGGCGACGATGGCCCAACTTGTCTACGGCAGCTTTATCAGAGTTTGGCGTGAGAAGGAGATGGCCCTGAGAGAGACACGCATAAAGCGCCTGCTCTTGCACGATGCTTCACACCAAGGCAAGATCAAAATGGGCAAAACGTGCACCGATTTCTGTGGCTAACACATCAGCACAGTGAGAACGCCCCTGAACGCCGTGATCAACTACCTCGAGATGGCGTTGGAAAAGCAGCTGGAGGAGAGCATTAAGGATACTCTCGTTTCATCCTACAATGCGTCCAAGTCTCTGATCTATGTCATCGACGATCTGCTAAACCTCACCGGAAACACGACGGGATCGATCCCTCAAGTTAGCAACCCCTTCGACGTTGGAGTATGCCTGGAAGAGGCGCTCGAGCCTCTGAATCGCCTCGCCAGGGAAAAGGGGATCGAGGTTGTCCTCAGGGCTTCGGCTGTAGTGACGCGCTACCTTCGAGGAGATCCTTCAGCACTTCAGCGTGCTGTTTCGGTGCTCGTCGCCAACGCCATTGAACACACCACTAGTGGTCGCGTGGTGGTAGAATGGACCGAGATGTTCAAAAAGACAGACCGCTGCACGATGCACATCTCAGTGAGAGACTCGGGTCCTGGCCTCAGCGAACGCGCATTAGACGACATGTTTCAAGAATTCGAGCAAGTTCCGGACGAGGACTTCGACGAGATGATGGGTTATTCGTTTCCACCAAGGGAGGATGTGCTGCGCGTGGGTGTTGGCTTGGCGTTTGTGGCCCGCTATGTCAAACAGAGAGATGGACAGCTAAGGGTAAGGTCTATCAAAGACCACGGCTCAACGTTCACTCTCGAGGTGCCATTCGACGTTGCTTCCCGGGCTCCTTCGATCGCCTTGCGCCGTGATGCATCACCATTACCCGCACTTCCAATGCCGAACCGACCAGGCATCCAATCCGGACGTCCCCAAGAGAATATCATGACGCCATCCGGGTCCTCAGGGGCCGGACCGGCACCAAAAGCGGGAGTCTCCGCTACGATCATAGCACCCACACCAAATATCTCGCCGATGGACACGGCACGGACCCCAGCCTCCATGTCTTTCACGGTTCTGATCGCGGATGACAACCAGATTAACATCCGGATCCTCGATAAGCGATTGAGAACGCTAGGCCACAAGGTCTTGGTGAGTCGGGATGGGTCGCAATGCTATCAAATGTTCCAAGAGAACCAAGCAACATGCGACTTTGTCCTCATGGATCTCAACGTAAGTCTAGACTTTTTGTTATACAGAATATTCTCCGGTGGATGGCATTTTTCTTGCGTCCAGTATACTGACCCCTGACACTAACTAGATGCCCGGTGTCGATGGCATGGAATCCCTGCGAAAGATTCGAGAAATTGAACACCAGAATCCCACGCCATCACGCACAGTCCAGTCATGCGGTCGCGTGCCCGTCTTTGTCGTATCCGGTATGCTCCGCCGCGAAGACGAGCAGAAATACAAGGACGCCGGTTTCGATGGGTGGATGCCCAAGCCGATCGACATGAGGAAACTCAACACATACCTGGCAGGCGCCATGGATCTTGCTGCACGAAGACTTGGGCTTTACGACGAATCACACTTTGCTTTGGGCGGGTGGTTTTCCCAGGACATTGCCACCTCGATGCCCTGTAGTCCTCTTTCTCCACGGCACGAATATGGTGTGGCCTCGCCCGAGAGGTTGCCGACAGCCATCGATGATGTTGTCATGAACGGAAGTCTCAAACGGGCCCCAGACTCATTCTTTCCGGCCGTCAACTGGGGGCAGGGGATCACCACAGAGGTCCATCGGGACTGCAGTGCCGATTTTCCTGTGGGTGTTGTTCTACAGCCCAGCCAGGAGTATCACAAGTCCACGACGATCCCTAACATTGAGACCGTACTCGAAAGTATCCAGGAAAGAGCCACAACACCTGACACGGAGGTCATGCCTGCTGCTGCTGCTGCTGCTACTGGTTTTTCGACTCGATCACATGCGCAAACGCCCGCCGCTCGCCCTTCGTTTGAAGTCGACCCCTTCTTTGCGGAATACCAATCTCAGCCCGAGGTGTCCAGTCCAGCGAGAACCATATAGGGACTATGGGGCTTGCTTGTACGAGCCCCTCTAATAACGCACACGCACATGACCTTTCTCTTAACTTTAATGTCGAGGTTGTTTATTCTGTTTTATATTCCTGTCTGTATCCCTGTTTTCATTTATCATGTCTCTCTTTCGGCGTTTGGGGTTTTTCTTTTTCCACTTATCAGGGGGGTGGTGGGATGACTGAGATTCGGGCCATTCGGCAAAGCGACGGCACAAATACCTATTATGGGATCATGGATGGCGCGAATACACATATACACATATACTCTCTCTCTCTCTCTCTCTCTCGGCACATTGGAACTATCTTTTCTAAATCCTATTTCCAACGCATCACACATCAACCGTTCATTTCGCCGGCCGCTTTGTTGAAAGTGAACATAGATTTCTGTATTGGTCTCTATCTCTTCTTTTCTTGAGCTGGGAAGCTTTTTTATGACTGGATAGGTAGGAATGAGGAGAGGTTTCATTCTAACTATTGTAAAGTACATGAATACATTTACATATACGGTATACGGTATACGATTACGCTATAGTTGAAATCTGATGTTTCTTCTCACTATAAACATAACGACAGTATATATTGGACTGCCCCTGAGAGGCAAATCCTAACAAACCGATATGAAACTTTAGAAAACGAACCGATGTTAAGAACCAGCAGGAGGCATGATGATATCGTCAGTCAACCTATCTGTCGCTATCCAGTAGCAGATAATATAATCCAGAAAAGCTCTCGAGGTATAAAATGTAGCCAAAAAGGTATATTTCCGCCAAGTAAAGAATCAGGAGATATCAGAACCGATGACAAGGAACACGAGGAAAATAGTTAACAGGAGGGAAAAAAAATTTGATACGTGGTAGTAGTAGTAGAGTAATAAGTACAGAGTTTCCCCGCCATTCCCATCCCATCCCATCCCATCCATCCAGCTTCACAGCTTCTTTCTAGAAGGAAGGACTTTGGCGCTCCTGACAAACTAGTTCCCTCCTCCTTCCCTCCCTTTCTCTTTGCCACCCCCCATCCCCATCCACCCCCACCCGTGTCCCGAATGACATTCGTCCAGCATATGCGTATAGCATTTTTTGCGTCTTGCGTCAGGGGGCGTTATCGCCTGTGTGTTTGTTTTGAGTTTGTGTATTCCGCTGATAAAAGACTTTAGGCCTCTCCTCGCTTTGTTGTGGTTTGGTTTTCCTCCTCCTTCTCTCCCTCTCACTCCCTTTCCCCCGATCCCCGATCGAGGGCGTCATCGTGACCTTTTCTCTGTCTCTTGACCCAGGTTTCCCATCCCTTCCGCTCCAATCCAATCCCAGAGGAGGAAAGGAAAAACAAGAAAAAATACTACTTTTAAACAATTGACACATGGGCGAAAGTGGGGTAAAGTGAAACCATATGTGGATCCGAAAGTGTGTGTGTGCGTGCGTGTGCGTGCAACGTCAGTGTATAGAGAAGAAGAAAAAACAGGTGAACAGAAACAAACAATGCGTGGTATTAAGGGGATTTCTCCTCCGCTGTCTGCAAAACAAAAAAGAACATAGAAAAGGAAGCGAAATGTGATAAGTGTGCTTTGTTGAAGATGAAACAGGTGAGAAAGTGAAAGGCATGGTGATGACCGATAACCATGCATGCGAAGCCAACCAGGACACCAACCACACCGCACCAGCTCGAACCATCCCTTCTCGTAACGAAACAAAACAAGATGAAGATAAGAGATGGTTCCATGGAAGCGTAAGTTCGAAAGGAAAAGACGAGCAAAAGAGCAAGGCTCCCATCAACAATGAAGCATAGCCCAAGTACCGAAAGCCACAAATCCTGCCCATACCAAGAAAAATAGACCTGAAAGATGCAATGCTGAGACCGACGTCCGGAGAGAACCAGGGTATCAAGGACCCAAGATGCGCGAGGATGTCTAGCCACACGAAGGCGGGATGATGCCAAGATGCTATGCAGTCGATACTTCTGCTGAGAAGAACCAACCAAAGTAAGACAGGGGTTTTGGGCGATCGCAGACTCAAGCCTGCGTTCCTCAGTCCAACTGAGAAGACGGGATCATATCCGCGATATCGTCAAGATACGGGTCGAAGTCCTAATTCGTCGCATCGATTGGGTTGGAGCCGTCATCCATGCCGAAGCCGACGTTACCAAAATCAAAACTGCCAACGCCGTCATCGCCACCGTTTCCGTCATGGAGGAAGGAGTCAAAGTCAAACCCATCAAGAACATCACTCGTCTGCGTTGGGTCGGCGAATCCAAGGGTTTGGTAGTCCTGGAAGTGCGCGTGAGTAGGGGCGGAGCTGTTGTGGGCGTTTCCAAGGCTTACATTTACACCCGAGTCCATAAACATGGTGCCCTGCGTGGGGTCTTGGTGTTGCGGTACGGCGACAGGGGGCGCTTGAGGTGGAGGTACCGGGGCGGCAGGCTGGCCGTTGGGCACGATCCCGCCAGCGTTGATATTCTGGTTTTTACCGAAGCTAGCTTGGTTCACTGGGGTGATGGGCGTTGCTGGCGTCGGTGCTTCTTGTGGAGCTTCCACATCGGCAGCAGGAGTAGCTCCCGAATTAAGGTTGGCATTAGCCTTCTTTTGGGCAGCCGTCTGCTAAGTATCAGTTATGATGCACAAAAATCAACAGTGCATTAAGGACTTACCTTGTTCTTCGAGTTCTTGGGCTCCTTCTTCTTAGGTCCAGCCTTGGTGCTCTGCGAAGGGGTGGGAGGAGCAGCAGTGCTAACTTGCGGAGACGAGGTCGCATTTCGGGAGTTGGCAGCATTAGCCGCTGGCGCCGAAGGGGGCCCCATGGATCGCTGCGCTTGCGTCGGTGTACCTTGTACCTGGGGTGGTGGCCCTTGACCAGCAATTTGACCATTTGGACCCCCCTGCTGCCACATTCCAGGACCTCCATTCGGTGGCTGTTGTTGCTGCTGCTGTTGTTGTTGCTGTTGCTGCTGCTGCTGTTGTTGTTGTTGTTGTTGTTGTTGTTGTTGTTGTTGTTGTTGTTGTTGTTGTTGTTGTTGTTGACGCTGTTGTGCCATCATCTGGTGGTTCATCTGGGGGTTGAAAGGCTGCCCAGGGTGAGAGCTAGGTGGCCTCATCCCAGCATTGCCATCCATCCGGGACATGCTGACAAACTGCGGTCCGTTGGGGTCCATGTTACCACCCATGAAATTGATCGAGTTCGGGGAGCTCCTGGACTGCGCGGCGCCGTCCGGGAGGGGTGAGCCCATATTCGCAGCGTTGTTCATCTGTTGCTGATTGCGCTTCATCTGCTCGGAGGGATTCGGGGAAGCGCCGCTCCTGCCGCCAGGGGGCGAAGTTCCTTGTTGGAAGCCCTGGACATTGGGCCCAGGAGGACCGCCGGCAGGTCCGTCAGCGCGCGGCATCCCGGTGGTGGTGGTCATGTCCTGTTCCTGCCGAGCCATCATCAATCGCTTCTTGTTCTGTTGTTCGAGCAGCATCAACTGCATCTGATAGTCCTGCAAGGCGTGATTGCTCCCGCCAGTCGCCTGTCCATTCCCCCCCGCGCCCGGCCTCATATTGTTGGGCATCTCGCCAGGGTTGTAGAACTGTTCAAGAACAGGGGCATTGGGACCCTGCACCATCGGAGAGCCCTGACCATTAGGGCCACCGGCGTTCCCCATGGGCTTGTTGGGCATTTGGTTACCGTGGTGCTGTTGGAGGTTAGCCGAGTACGTGGCAAGAGACTTGGCTTGGACTTGTGGAGATGCAGTCACAAAGGCCTGGAGCTGGAGAGGGTTAAGCGACGTTGGGTTGATGCCATTCTGCAGTAGCAGTGCACGTGCTGATTCGGGGCCGTTCCCTACCTGCTGCTGACCGGGCATGACTTGCGGTCGGCCGTTCGCCATCATGACGCCCTGATTGGGGTTAAATGGGGCGCCATCAAGACGAGGTCGCTTTGAAGGTGACGGCGCATTCTCTGCCGACGCGGGTGATCCTTGTCTCACTCTGTTTCCGTCCATGTCAGACGGATCCCGCTGCATCTGGCCGGCAGCTACCTTTGATTGCTGAAGCATGTGCATCTGGGGCCTGAAGGGTACGGTGATTAGTTGAACCTGTAATGTGACCGGAGGTAGGGCTGAAAGGCATCACTCACGTTTGGTTGTTGGCCATGGCAGTCCTCTGGAGGTTGTTCCCAGGCTTCATGCCCATATTCATAGCGCCGTTCTGCATCCGCATCATCTGTTGCTGATATTGTGCCTGTGTGAACTCGGGCCTAAGCTGCCGCAGCATATCTCGTTGTTCCTGTTGTTTGAGTCGAGATTGTTGCTACCGAGGGCTTGTCAGTCATTGAACAGTACCAGAAATCGCCAGAAATACCTGACGCGAAATCCCAACTTACCTGGGTGTGCTGGACATATTGATTTACTATCTGACCGGTAGGGCCGGCGACCTTCTGGTGCGAGAACATGACCCAGAAGAGAGAGAACCACTCGTACAGGAAGCAACTATCTGATGAAGGATTCGGCGTGGCGGGTGCGGGGAGATCCTCTGGCCGCTTCTGATCAACACCATCCTTGGAGTCCATATCCATAGGATCATCACCAAGACCGTTGCCGTTCCCAGGGCTCCCCCTCTTGACGACGTTGATTTCAGGGTCGGCGCTGAGAACTGCGCGTGCGCAATCCCACATGTTATAGCGGATGAAATATTCATATATGTACGTGTTGAGAACCGTCCGGTGCTGTTCCTGATGCGATAAACCTTGGCGCTGCTGCTGTTGTTGTTGATGTTGGTGTTGCTGAGCGGCGGCCTGTGGTGTGAGCGCGCCATTATTCATCATATTCATGGGGGCGCCGACCGGACCGCCCATGCCTGCCATATTCCCCATGTTGTTCATGGTTACGGCCGAGGACGCAGACAAATGTCTGCCCGGGTAAATCGCGTACGCGTCAGTAGGATAAAAAGCGCTGCAGATGCTGCGTTAACCGATGATGGTTTGGTGGTGATCGTCGCCGCCTATGCAGATGACGAGATCCGAGAGATGCAGTCTGGATGTCTCGGCCGCCACCTGTGGCAATCGGTACGGTGCGCTTAGACCCGGCAGGCGGTGGACGTGTCGGTTATGTGCGAAATGTGCGATGGTGGTGTTGCGGAAGCCAGTTCGGCGGTGATTCGGAAGCGGAGGACGTTGTTGCAGGTGAAGTGGTAACGCGGTCGGGGACAAAAAAAAAAGGCGTGTGGTTGGGCAGTGTGGCAGGATGTTGGCGCACGGCTGCACGATGCGTCGATTTGATGCGCGAAACGATGGTGTTGGGGGTTCAGCCAAGTTGGAAGAAAAATGGAAGATTTGAAGCGTGTTCGAGGTAAAAATGCTAAATTGTATTTGGTTGTGGGATGATGAATCCAAAAAAAAAAAAAAAAAAAAAAAAGGGGGAGGACAATCACCAGATCCAAAACCAAAAAGCCAGAGCAGGTTGGTGGTGGTGGTGGTTGTGTGGTGGTTGTGTGGTGTGCACTGATGAGCTTTCAGTTCCTTTCACCACTGCGTAGGTAGTAAGGCAGGCAGCGTTATTGGAAGAGTCGAGTCGCGCGCTCGCACTCTCGCTACAACCTCTCGCGTCCTCTCTCTCTCTCTTCAGCGACCTCAGCAGCAACACACACGTCTGTCGCAATTGTCGTCTCCTCTCCGGCGACGCTGCTAGGCCAATCCGGCAAAATTGGTGATGTCGGCGCGGCGACACTGGAAATCATCAAACTGGCATGGCTCGGTGGTGAGGAAAATGGGGGAAACGGACGAGCAGGGACCAGTGCGGTAGCCGAAAAGGAAAAGAGGAGGATGGGGGTTGGGAAATTTCGAATTTTCGGCGTCGCTTGAGCGCAATGGGGGGAGAGCACAAGAGCAAGCAAGATGATTGGGGATCGTCCTTCTACAGGCTCCTGGGTACGAAGCCTCACTTCAGCGCAGATTCTGGAACGATGCGGGTGGGAGTCTGCGTAAAGTTGAGACCGGCTTATGTGCTGCCTTGGTATTCAGGTGTTTAAGGCAGCTATGCAGCAAAGTTAGGCATATATTGCACTATCGGGGGCTTGGCACCTAGATATTTCTGGTCCCAGAACGGTGTCATCATATTAATTTTATGCACTCCCCGTTCCTTTTGATGAGATGGTTCGACTGAGGTAGCTCAGAGAGGAACTCTTTGCACCACTGGAATCATACTTCGTAGACTACCTACCTAATAACCACTCTCCCGGCCTCAGGACAGCGTGTACGTATTGGAATTGTAACTAGTTTGGTCTTTTCCAGTCGAAAGTGCGGTTTTGGGCACAATGACGCATCGCCGTGCCAGCAAAGTGGATTTCCACTTGGGTGTCATGTCCTCATGATGTTCCAGCCATGCGATAACGGTGAATGACTGTTCAGAGAGTGGCTGCCTTGAAGTTTCCATTACATATCTGGGCCATTGGGAAAATACATCTTGTGGAATTCCAAATCCTTCTACACCAATTGCAGAATGAGTATCTCGGTTCCGATAACCCTAATGGCAGCATGCATTGAATGCAGAGAACAAGCAAAACCGATTTCTGGAGCGTATTATCGCAGCGTTCATGGGATGGCGGGGTCGTAACGGGACACTTCCAATCCAACGGGAGACAGCAGCCTTCCTTCGAACCCTTCCGAACCCCGAAAACCTCCTGACATCAGCGGGATCACGGCGCGCAATATCGGTGCCACGTCTGGCAAGGATTTGGCATGACCTGGTTGGTGGTGCCCAAGATCTTCTTCTTCTACCTACCCGTAAGCATGTCTTCATTTGGGGCCTGACCCTGCTGCGAAGCATCACCACTACAGAACGCTCATCGCGGGTCGGTTCCGCACTTGGATAAATTCCTCTCTACATTCAAAATCATGTTTATGTTGTGTCGTGATCACGAAATCTTAGCGATGCGCCGATGCAGGCAATTTCTGATACGTGTTGCTTTAGTCGGCGCCGTCGATCGGATCATCGGATCTCTCTTTCTGCTGGACATGAGGCTTCCTTTTTCGTCCAACGACTTCGCAAGCATCTAATGCAGGGTAGGCTGGTCGTCGAAAGTCCTACCAAGATCCTCGATCAATGCATACGATGCAATAGCATCTTTGTGTGCAGACAACGAGTGCCACAGCAGTCATTCATCGGTTTTGATGAGAGTGAAGGAGGTGATATCATTTGACCCCCTTGCAACGGCCAGGGATTGATTTAAGCTTCAAAGTTACTGCCAGGATCTGGCGCTAGACGATCTGGCAGCGTTCCGTTTCTCGCAGCCAGCAGGGCTTTCACACGCACACTGGTGGGTTGACTTGCTGCGCAGAACGAAAATCAGGGAAGCGGACCGCGGCAGCTAACCCGTCCCGAAAGATCCAGTGGTCATTGTTCGCTGCTTTTTGAGGGAAGGCCCTTGTGATTGTTTTCTTTTCGGTGGGTTGCAGTGTGATGTTGGAGTACTGACAGGGCAGGACGAACCTATGTATTTGCATAATGCGGAGGTTTGCATCGTGCTAAAAGTTTGGCAGGTCATCGGCAGACCCGGCATCGCCCAACGATTACCGGCCGACCGAATCTTCAGGGGGAAAACGCCACCCACACCGAGGCCGTACCTTGCATTAGCCATTCTGTTGTGTTCGAGGCGTCTCTCATCTCTCTCACCATGCAACACCGATGGGAGTTCTGTACCGCTCAGGCTACTGCGTTTTCTGGAACAAAGTGATCAACGATTGTGTATCGATGTGTATTTTGCAGCAGAAAATTGCCGTGCCCGAATTTCACATTCTTCAATCTATTCTTTTTTTTTTTCGCGAAGCAGGCGACCGCACGCACGCGAGACAACCCAGAAGAATAAATTGCGGGGGATTCCACCCCTCCCGCTGTGATCGACAGCGCCATGGGAAACCAGAGCCGGGGAGAGCCACGCACCCGCCAGCCGTTCCTCCGTCCCGGGTTTGTTGACCCACCATCATTGGCGTTGCTTGAAATCTTGCATTTGAGGGCAGCGAACTTCCAGATCAGTTGGGATTCACTTCAAATAATGAATTTGCAATACGTGACGGGAATTTTAGCAAGTTATACGCAAGGACAAAGGCTGATCTCGAGCGCAATCTCGATGGTTTTCCGGCAATCGCTCTGCTCAGGTGAGGACCCTTGAAATCTTTCGTAATGCTTATCCCACTGGGCTGGAATTTAGCGCCCCGGTAAGTGCATCTTGCACACCGAAAAAAAAAAAGGCAGCACCATGAATACCAAGACCAAATCTGAGACATCTACTTCGTAAAGATTCGCCCCTTTTTTCGGGGCTTCTAGAAAAAAAATGAAGCGAGGCTTCTCATTCCACTCATCGGCCTCTCCGAACAATCGTGTTTATGATAGTGACAACCTTATCTCCTTGATCTCCTAACACAGAGAATTTCTGTGAAACTCAAAGTCAAATAAATAGTCAATCTCGGCTAGAGACGAAAAGTGACAATATGAATTCAGACTTGGAACAGATATCAGATAATCATTACGAGAGAGCGACCATCGCTTCACAGATGTTGATATTTTAACGGTTTAACACTCCTGTTAGCTAGTGCTAAGGTGCGTTAGGTAAGAGGAAGAGGCTCAGGTTTTACTCGCGCGAAAGAAACTGGAGCCTGGTCTCCCACGCCGGTATATCACGCTCGAATAAGAGCATGCGAGTGAGAGTAAAGGTGTGGTGACACAGACACCTCACGTGTGTGTGGCGTCAGAGAAGCTGTCTCGTGATCATTTTTCAAGGGGACCAAAAACTGAAGCAGCAGGCTGCTTTTGTCTTCTTGGAAGCGGTGTGCCAAGTGGAAATGATTCCCGAAGAACTTACCGGAAGAAAAAGAAAGCAGGGACAGAGAACAAGACAAGACGAGACATACATGGCTCCGACCGACATGTGCTGCAGTGCCCGATCACGCTGTGGTGGTACACAGCGTGAGGATCAATCCAATCATGGCTACCTGACTTCGGAGACTTTTCATCACATCATCAACAACCCGGGCGTCAAGTGATAATGGCCAGGGGTAAGGATGATATCACACCTACCTACTAGCTCTGGAGAAATCGGAAGCTCACTAAGTTGAGAGAAGGTTTCCCATGAATGTTATTGTTGTAAAGATCACAGCTTGACTCCAAACAAAGCACCTTCATTCTCCTCAAGAATGATCTGAGGTCGCTCAGGCTTCGAGAACATCCGCAAACTGCATTTCACCAGGATCCTCTTTTAAGAGTCCGATTCTTACCAGAAGGATTCCGATGAACACTTTGAAGACCTAGTGATCTCTGGGAAGTAATCTCATATCGCCCTCGAGGACATCACTCCATGTACAGGACACATTCAGTTATACTATAGCAAAGTGCATAGGTACCTGAAGTCCACATATGATACGTGAAGCGGGCGACAAAAACTGAAGAAAACGAATAATCGCACACTAGAAACGCCAGTTAGTTTTGTGTCCATATACCCATAAAGCATGTAGTCGGTTTGAAATCTGGCAAACACAACCACTGAACCCGTTACATGGTCAGTACCAGAGTTAAATAGGGTTATCGCCGATGGAGGTTAGGAGGCAAAGAACAGATAAAGCAGTCAAGAGCATAGTTCTTCGGTAGGCATGTGAAAGTATGTCCACAACCGATATAGTTTACCACATAAAGTTAAAGAAGACGTTGGCTATATAAAACTTCAAGTTTCAGACGGGGCCCACCGTGCAAAACTTTAGCTATGTTATCAGAAGTACATGTTCCCCTAAGCCTTGTGTCGAAAAGCTTATGGTATCTTCCTATATGAACGAGCCAACCGAGGTAAGACTTGCTCTAGAAAGAGTGCCCTTCCTAAGTGAGGTAGTACTCTAGATTGGGGAAAAGTAGTACAGAAAACGTATGAAGAGAAAAAGAGAAGCACGCTTCTCATTTGAATTCAAACAAATACTGGTGGTGGGAGAATCACCACCACCATCCTCCAAGGGGGTATCAATCTATCTGTAAAAAGAAACGAAAAAGGCAACGCTAACGTCCTCCCTTTTGAAAACCGCCGTGCCAGGCGGGGTACCATGAATTCCATTTCCCCCAACCCTTGTTGATTCCATGACAGCCCCAAATCCGTAATAACCCATGCCCTTTCCCTAGGTAGTTCCATGCTTCTCATAGCCGTGATCCCTTTGAAGGAAAAAAAAAATGGAAATCGCCACAGACAAAGACTCCCAAGTTGTCAAGTTGACAATCATCATTGCCTACTCCAAGCCTGCCGAAACTGCGGCTGCCTCTGTTCCATCATCTCCAACCTCTCCCTCCTGGGCTTATACGCCCCATCTTTTCCATTATCTTCATCGTCCCCGGGAAGCCTCATCCTCCCCAGCGAACTCTGATACCTCACCCCGCACTCCTCGAGCTCCTGCAGGAGGTCATCTACCCGGAATGCCTTTCCTCCCTTCGACTTTGTTCCCTTGCTGGTGGTAGTAGCAGACTTTCCAGAGGTATGCGCCCTAATAATCTCAATAGCCGCGTCCCGCGTTCGTGACCACCCGCACAAATCAACTTCGAGCCGCCAGTCGTGCGGTTGGTCGTACTGGCCGAGCCCCTTGAAGGAAGGGTCTTGCCAGGCGAGGGTGGTGCCGCTTACTCGGAGGTCGGGGGCGATGTGGCAGGTTTTGTTGGAGGCTAGGCAGTTGGAGCACTGCAGGTCGAGGCGGTACTGCGGTTTGGGGCCGCCGCTTAGGTTGTTGATCTTGGTGGTCCAGGAGGAGGAGGAGGGGGTGCTGGTTGTTTGGGAGTGTTGATTTTGGTGGTGTTGCTGATGCTGGGACTGCAGGGTGGAATGAGTACAAAATTGACCGTTTTAAGATGGCCTTCGCAGAGGGCACATACCATAAGTCTCTCAGTAGAAGATGATCGTGCTGACTTCTTGCCGCTGCCCCTAGAGTTAGGCCGGGAGTTGCCTCCCTCCGAGGACATGCATGAGCCCATGTCGGTACCGTTGCTTGATGTTGCTGATGTTGGCGTGGTAGCTGTGGATTTCGAGTGAAAAGAAGCTCTCGTGGGTGAAGGGAGCGATGCTTGAGTGAAGATTCTTGGTGTAAGAGTCGAAAGTCCGCGGAACAAGAACATGCTGCTCCCTAGACCTGCGGCCACGGCTGCTTTTATTGAGGTGGCCCCGCCTTCGGAAGAGTGAATGTGGTGGTTGAACATGTTGGGCTGGCCGCTGGATTGGCTGACGGCCAACATGGTCATACGTTATTCAGCTTTGTTATTTTGCACCTCGGTAGGCGGTATGATGAATGGGTGATGGTTGGGACGATCAAAAAGCTTGAATGGAAATCTTGGTATAAGAAAACTTCATCACCAGGTCATGCTGGCGGGGTGGGGCATCGATGTATATAACGTTTTTGGGCCCTTGGAGTTCGGGGGTATCAGAGATCGGGTCTGAGACGTGGTCGCTGGGCGGGAAGGGAAGGGAACGGAGAGGGATATGGATTCGTGGCCCGACCAAACCGAGACTTGTGACCTCGGGAAAAGGAACAAAGGGGAGAGATGTATAAGATGCATGTTGTGCTGTACAAACTTTGTCTCGTCAAACAAGGTTTCCCAACCTTGCACAGCTCAAAAATGTAAATAAAAAAAAACAGGGGGGGCTGATTCGCTGAGGCGTGGCAGTGAGTTCGGCATCAAGAGAGAACGGGTGTGGTTGGCACCCGAGGGCGGAGCCCGAACAATCTGCTTCCATGGAAAGATGTGCACCAAATGCAGGTGGGTTGGGTGTGGTCAACTGCCTGGAGGGTGTGGTGTGATCCCTCAGTCGACACGGGTGCGACAACTCCCGCCACAGCTTGGTATGCGCTGGGTGACTTTTCCCAGAGCCCAGGTTGCCTACGGTGGGCAAATGAGAGACTGCACAGCCGCACACACGAAAAATGTTCGTGAGTCGGGTGGCTCTGCGACGCGTTGGGCATTTCAGTCGGTGTTGGCCACCCGTCTACACACGCAATCCAGGGCAGTGTCATCTTTCTCTGATAGCCGCTGAGGTGGTGATGGATGATACTCACGGCTAAAAGGTGTGTAGATGCAGGTGATTACAGGTGAGGCAGGTGAGTAAAAGGACGCGAGACGCCCAACATTTCTTCAGTTGGCCCTCGTGAATAATGTCCATTCATCAAGGCGGCATCAAGCAATTCTCCCGGCTCTCTCCCTTTCAAAGTCGGAAGGCGGTGTCCAATCCATCTCATTTCCGGGAACTCGATTTGCAAGTTTGTGCAATATCTACACACCTGAAAGCGCCACGGCTTCCATGCAAGATTCCATCGTGACCAATATGAGGCGCCAAATCTGCAAGTCATTTTGCTCCATGGGATCGCACCAGAATGTAGTTTCCGTCATCCCGTCATTTCCAAACGGCGTTGGACGAGGATGACGGTCTGAGACAAAGGATTGGATTGTATCAAGACAGTTGGCGCGCAGGAACACATGTCGGAAGCAGAAGATGAAGAAAGCGAGAATAACAACAGATCACCCTGCTCTAGGAAAATGGAATTGTGGTAGCGCTGCCTACGGGCGAAGTGCCGTACGTTATCGGAGCTATGGTATGCAATGTGGTATCCAGCCTCGGTCTGCGAACCCGTAATCTGCCTGCCTGTGGCTTGCCCTCGCAATCCAGCCGTGTCTGCATATTCGGACATCGCCCCTTGCATTATCCTTGGCAAAGATGTAGCCCGCCTTTGAATTCTGGTCTGAATTAATTATTTTCCATTTACTTCATGAGAAGGAAGGCCCGAAGGCGTTTCATAGTCGGCCTGGCCATTCATAATATGGCCGCAGCCGACCCTCCACAACTTCCTCCGCACCTTCAGCCAAAACCGTGGCTCAGATATACAGTCCATTTCTCCTCTGCTCAACACTGAGAAGCATCATCAGGGTCGAAACCATGGCATTCAATGACAAGCGCTCTTGTCGCCCACGCTGCACGCCGTATCCCCCGGCGACCACCGTGATGGGCTGTGTCCGACCTCTGCTGTAGCTGAGTCGTATGGTATTTCAGCCTCTTGGATTGGAATATTCGGAGCCGGTAGCCTTCGTTTTCTCGAAAATTGTCTAGTCATCCTCTGGTGGGAGTTCGTCGTCAATGTATCGTATCAACGATACTCGCATCTCGGTCGTGTCGTTACCCCTGAGCACATCACTGATGAAATGAGCTTCCACCTGCATCTGTACCATCTCGAGTGCACCCCGTAGAACGCCACAGAGAATATTGGAATACCAAAGCTCGTCCTGCGCGCGTCCGTCGTCTGGTAGTTCCACAAAATCGGCAAAGGGATTCTCGTCGAACACCAAAGAGAACTGCTTGCCGTCGCTCGTCCAGTTCGTGATCGCCGGTGTTATGTTGAGGAATATCTTGAACCCCACCTGCACAGTGTCATCCTCGTCAGAGTCAAGCCCCAAATCGGTATCATCCTTTCCCAACATCCAAACGCACCTTGGCTATCATCTCGGCCGTTTCCTTAAAATTCGAGCATCGCCGTACGGTATTTGACTTGGCGAGGTAGTCTTCGATGAGTCGCAGACCGATGTTGTAGCCCATCTTATCGAGCTGTGCGTTTACTTGGGCATAGTCGCTGTCAAAGTCTTTGCATAGCTGTGCGACGACGGTGCCGTACGTGAGAACCACGAGCTCGGCGTTGACCTTGTCTATCCGCGTTCTTGTCAGGGTATTAGCTTGGAAGAAACCGAGGTCGTTTTGGGGGGTAGATCTTCCTTACTTCCAGATCCTATTGAGAGAAAAAGAGGTCAGTGGTCAGTATTCCTAGGCGACATCATGGAGATGAGTATCGGAAATGCGACACAGGGGAACGACATACTCTTCCCCCAAACGAGACGCCTTGTTAGCCGCCATTGCGGGGTCTGCGTAGAAGTAGAAGGACTCCGAGTCTGTAAACTATGGCAAACAGTTCTTCGTAGAAATTCCTAGACAGAAAGTGGATGCGACCGCGCGCGATAGAAGCATAGATTAAAGTCACAAGTCAAGCTGGTAGGGTGGTCGGATGGAGGTGGTGATGACAGGCGGTGATGCTGGCTCGAAATGCAAGCAAGCTTTCCCTGAGAGCAGCCAGCTACAAGGGTGCTCACCTACACGTGTGGTTGTGGGGGAACTTCCCAGTGGATGCCCCACTAACGGGTGGCATGGACCTCCCCGTCTTTCAGCCCATGGTTTGTCGCGGACAGCGGGCAATTCGAAAACCCCAGCTGGCAGACAGGCGTCCAACCTTGAATTTCAGATACCTAAGACGACGCGCATCATCAAAGTGAATCCGCTCAGAGTTCAGCCTCGTGGATACGAACTATCATTTCACAAAATACAGGATAATAATTTTTAGAGATACCAATTGTCACCCCAACTAGCTTCTTTTCACCCTCGAAGACAACATCCACACATACATACCTAATATCATGTCTGAAAAGCGGCCCGCCCCCGAAGACCCCAATGGGCAGCTTGTCGTCAAGCGACAGAATGTGGGCTCTAGTCGCGCCCTCGCTGTTCGCCATGGCGCAAACGGCAACAGTGGTGCTCTTATTCAGGCGGTATGTCACTTTACTACTTCATTCCTATCTATCTCTATGGGTCGCAATCTAATTCTAGAATCATGTTAGGAACCCAGGACAAGTGCGCTCCAAGCGCCCGTGATGGAACTCTCGGGACACTCCGGCGAGATCTTCGCGGCCAAATTCGACCCGACAGGAAACTTGATAGCGTCTGGCTCAATGGACAGGACAATCAGTGCGTTTTGAGAAGAAAAAAAACAATAACGCAGGATGGCCAACTGACTTGGAGGGTGAAACAGTGCTCTGGCGAACATACGGCGACTGCGAAAACTACGGTGTACTCAGCGGACATAAGGGCGCCATCCTGGACCTACAATGGTCGCGCGACTCGGAGATTCTGTATTCCGCCTCGGCCGATATGCACCTGGCCAGCTGGGATCTGACTACGGGAGAAAGGATACGACGCTACGTGGGCCACGAAGAAATCATCAACACAATGGATACGGCTAGGCGCGGCGAGGAGCTTTTGCTGAGTGGTAGCGATGACGGCACGATCGGTATTTGGGATCCAAGGACGAAACACGCGGCGGACCACATCGAGACCGACTTCCCGGTGACCGCTGTCGCGTTCTCCGAATCAGGCACAGAGATATACTCGGGAGGGATTGACAACGACATCAAGATTTGGGATCTCCGCAAGAAGGCTGTTGTGCAGTCGATGCTGGGCCACTCGGATACCGTTACCACACTCCGTGTTTCGCCGGACGGTCAACAACTATTGTCGTACGCCATGGACTCGACAGCCAGGACATGGGACGTACGACCGTTTGCGCCCGCTGAGCGCCACATTCGCACCTTCGATGGCGCACCCTTGGGGTTAGAAAAGAATTTGATTCGGGGCAGCTGGGATTCGGATGGGAGGAAAATTGCAGTCGGCGCTGGTGACGGCACGGCAGTTGTGTGGGAGGCTGGCTCGGGCAAGCTCCTATACAAGCTGCCTGGCCACAAGGGTACCGTCAACTCGGTTGACTTTGCCCCTGGAAAGGCTCCTCTGAGTAGGTCATCCTGTGTTCTGTCTGGAACCTGCTCTTGCTGACTTGTGTCTCTTAGTTCTCTCTGCCTCATCTGACCGTACAATGCTACTAGGCGAGCTGAAGTAGGGCACGCCAGCCCGACATCTAAATGCCCCTTCTAAGGCACGTAAGGCTAGAACGAGGCCGTCACACGTCGATGGCAAGGCGCGGAATGGCAAGACAGGGGAGCCTGTGTTAACAATCAACCGAAACCGGGCGTACTATAGAGACCCTTGATGGGTCAACGCCCAGAATCGGTCTATCTCCTCTTGCCCTTTGGGTGGGTAGTGTACCGCCTTTTTTTTGCGGCACGTACTCATATATGGGGGAGGTGGGTTCCCAAGCACCGGCTCGGCGGATTTTGGTTGACGTTCCACGACATGAGAGTGAGCCCAGGGCAGCGCTCTGACCTGCATGCAGTCAATGTGGAATGCTATCTACGAAGGAACGCAAAGCTTAAAGAGGACACAGATCTGGAAAAAGGATCCGAGGCTCATCAGGTAGAGAAGAGGCAGTAGGCAGGCCAAGCCAAGGCAGTCCAGGCATTTTAAACAGTCTACAACAGAATTGATACCCAGCCTTACGCAGTCTTCCCGATAAGATAGGCACGCGGTAAATCACCACTTTGGAACAATGGAATTCTTGTGAGAGGCACAGACTGTGCTGCATCTGCGAGCGCATCACAAATAAAGAAACCCGAGTATGAACCACCCGGGATTGCTGGTTGCCGAATCCACGAATAGAATCAATACTCGTCTGCAACTGTCCTTGCAGATGATTATCGCAATATTCCAGTGGTTCATACGCTGCCCTACGACATCATCTCCAGGTTTAGAAAGATCAGACCTGCGGCAGATGTCCTTTGATCATCACACACGATATCTTTGGTTGTGAAGTAGAGTAATAACTTCCTGACAGAATCCCATCAGGCTCTGATGCCAGAGAGCTTGGCAGCAAAGACATCACCAGCAAAGGGCCAAGCGGGAAGCAGAGCGGATAGCAAGCGTCCAAGTTCTGAATCTGAAACCCCCCCCCCCCCCCCACATTCTCCTCATGCAACATCCCCAGGAACGCTTCACTGGCCAATCATTGTTCCAGACTCAGATCTTGTCCAGGCTTTTCAGGGGTCGTGTCCCCTGCATCACACCCTTGTCTTTTCCTGCCGACGTCCGCAAGGGAAAAAAAGAATGAACTCCCGACAACGAATTGTTCAACTCTCGCTGGAAAGACACGAAGAGTAGTGTATGCAGGAGAATCTTACGGAGAATGAATGGCTCCTGTTCGCTCATGAGTTCTGCACTTGCGGCAGCTGTGACTCTATACTAGAAGGAGAGTGGTAAGTATTGCGCAGGACGTGTGTGTGCAACCACAACCCTTTCGCTGTCAAAGTTCGTCCCGTCAAAGTTGAGACACGCCGCGCACGTTCATCCATACATCAACTTCCGTCAGTCAGGGGTTTTAAGTGCACGTCTCCATTTTCAAGAGTCTGTCTTCTGAACGAGTGGCTTTTGCACACTTCATTCTCCATCCAAGCATTCCCTGTTTCTCTTCATCCCAAGCTTCTGGTCGTGTGTGTGTGTGGTGGCTTGTGGATGCTGCTCTCTTGCCCCTGCATACCTCTGTTGAACGACATCATCACCAGTCATCGTCAACCAGTTGATCTGTGCTTCGGAGAACCTGTCCATCGTGGTGGCGGAACAGAACCCACTTGCATAACGACGAAACAAAACACGGACGGGGAAGATAGCTTTTGCTTCGCCCTGAACCTATGAACCATTGAACGTTCAATGGAGCGTTGCTAGCTAGCTAGCCTGCTTTTCGTCGTCCTATGCCTTGGGGTTCTTTTCATCTTCTTTTCCACATCACCACCACCACCGGCACCTTGTTGCTGATCTTTTCTTTTGTCCTTTTCGCCTTTTCTTCCCTTCTTGCCATGAGCAACTGACGGCAGTTATTCTTCTTCTGTTTCCCTTTCTCACTTTTCTCTCTCTAAAAGAGCTCTGGGAGCTGCTTGTGTAATTCATTGGACGACGACATTTCTGACGACACTCCCTCCCTTGTCACCCTTTCCAGCACCGGTAGCTGTGTGTTATTTTTTCCCCGCGTCTTTATGATACCCAGACATTAAACCTCCCTTCGGTGGACGGAAGCGACTCTTCTTATTCTTCTCTTTTTTCGATTTGAGCGCTCCTTGTGTGACAACAACAATCTCATTATCTTCAATTTCTCAGCTTCTCGCCCTGGTCGGCTCGGTTACCTCACACATATTGCAACACACAGACATCAGATATCTCATAAGGCGGAAAGCTGCAGGACAGGAAAAACAAACAGAACCGCGAAGTGGTTGTACAACCAACACATGCAGGAGTAAACCCTTGACCTCGACCTCGACAACGCGGATATCTCTATTTTCTCTTGGATTTTTCCAAACAACAAGCGCGAGCTACGGGCATTCTCACCTGGGGTAGTCATCGGGACAAGACGACTTTGCATCATCTGAATCCATATCTCGGAAGTCCTGTGGAACTTTCACCTGGTCTGGAACACGATTTAGGTTGAAGAAACACACCCGGCCGAGAAGAGGGTCTTGTGCCATTCTAGAAAGGGGGGTGACGCGACAGATGATTGAGCAGCCATAACCTACCTCACCTCACCTCACCTCATTTTTTCATCTCCAGTCGAAAGATATGAACTTTCCCTTTTCTCTCAACGTACCCAACATGGACCGCTTCAACTTTCTCTCCCGCGGGAACAACAACAACAACAACACCGGCACCAGCAACTGCCCCAACCCTCCACCACCAGGTCCCCATCCCGCCCTCACCCCAAACTACAACCCCTTTGGCAATTCCAACGCAAACAACTACGGCAACCTAGCCAACACCACCACCTACGACGACCGCTTCGACGACGACGACGACGACCGCGCCCCTTTATCCCCCCGCATCATCGTCCACAATAATGACCTCGAGTCTGGTCGCCGCGGGGAAATGTCTGAACGACGCCCCATCTCCCAGCGTTTCCGCTTCCGCCCCAGCTTCCTCTCCGTAGCATCCACCTCCCAACCTGCCGCCGCGCCAGCACCTTACCGCGGGAGGTTCCCCATCCGCCCCCGCCCAACATCCTCCCACTACTCCGGCGCCGGCCTCCGCGGTGCCCCCGGAACCGTCGTCAATGGTGACCTTGAATCCCCAAAGTCCCCCGACTTTCGCATCAGGGATCAAGACTTCGACTTGCCTTCTACGAGACTCCACCTCCCGAATTTGGCAAGGACTTGGACCCAAGGAAGCAACGGGCCCCCTACCCGGCCTGCTACGGGGAGGCATCCTTCCTCTGGTGGTGGTGGAGGTCCAGAAATCAACCTCCCCGCGGCACCAGAACCTGCCCTCCTCACTTCTGACCGTCAGCGCCGTGATCGCCATGGACGCACACGGTCAGGGGATTCTGGCCGCAGTGGCAGACGAGGTCATAGACGAGAAGGCAGCGACCGTTCCCGGCGATCGAATAGCAGCAGGGAGGAGACCCCCGATGAACGACGCAGACGGAGAAGAGATCGCGAGCGGAGACGGCGGGATGTAAATGGCACTACCAGTACTTCGACTTCAACCTCCTCAAGCAGCAGCAGCAGCCGCCGCCGCCGCGGTCCACCACCGAAAAACTTTTTGTTTTGCTTCCCCTGGATCCAATCCCGGCGCATCCGCTCGCAGATTCTGCGGTGTTTTGTCTCGGGCATGTTTCTGGCTTTGATTCTGGCTGTTTGTACGTATTCTCTCTGTTCCCCGTTTCCTCCTGCAAAGCACAATAAACTAACACAGAGGCCGACAGACCTCTCCCTCTCCCTGACAAAGAACATCCAAAGCAGCGAGTTCACTATTCTCTTGATCATCCTCATCCTGTTCGTCACCATCTTTTTCTGCCACAGCCTCATCCGGCTCTGCATGCTGGTCGTCAAGGGCCGGAAAGGTGGAGACAGCGACAGCGGGAGCAACAGCTCAAGGTCCCAACTGCCAGAGATGCAACAGTCCGGACCGCAATGTGGTGGCTACGCTATCCCTCGGGAGCCCATCCGGGTTGTCCTTGCGCGGGACGAAGAAGCTGCGGGAATCGAAAGCGAAGCCACAAAAACGGGGCCGCCTGCTTATGGGTTGTGGCGGGAGAGTGTGGTATGTATCTCTTTACCTTCACAGACGGGATGAGAGATGAGAAAGAGAGAGAGTAAAAGAGACTGACTGAATGGAAAAATAGAGAGTCGACCCGAACCGCATCTACTGGATGCGCAACCAGGCAGCATCAGTATCGGGGGAGGAAAGCGAGGACTTTACGGAGGGGAGCAGCGACGTCAGTAGTTTGAGCAGCAGTAGTGACTCTGGTCGCGCTGAGCAAACTGGTGATGCTTCGACTACCAGGGCAGGTGCCGTGCCACGGCCGCCGTCGTACGCCTCGGACGATGGAATAAGTTATGTAGTGGAAGCCAGGCCACGGTCGACAGTCCTTCCGCCCATGGCGACGAGGAGGACTATGCCGTCAGTAAGGGATACCACGTACTCTGCGGCTGGTCTGCATCCCGCCGAGGCTGGGCGGGCTGGTCAGCCGGCGGCTTGGTAAAGTTGGGTGAAAAGGGTGAAGGGGTCAGGGTAATATTCCAGCGGTTTTGGTACTTCCAGGTAATACAAATGGAAAGGGGAAAGGAAGGGGAAGGGAGACGAGGAAGACGTAATCTTGAGATAATAGAGGCTGTTAATCCATCATGTCAAAACTGCCTGACCACAGTTGTTACCTTTACGGAGAGGCTCAGAGTGATGCTCAAGATCTTGCAGGCCAAGCAGACGCCCTGGATGTAGCTGCCGTGGGCTGTGGATTGTGATAGCCTCCCAGCGAGGACACGAAGTGGAAGCACACATTAAAGTGGCAAGGGACCAGAGCTCCGTTGTCGCTGTGATCAAACCCGCGGGATCAGGATCGGTATTTCCCAACACCGCCAAGCTTCGCGAGCGGTAAATGGACGCACAGGCTAGCGACGGGTATCACTGGCAGTCGATCTCGTTGTCATGTCTCATCATGCCCCCCTAGGGTTCTCACCAGAGAGTGGGCAAGAACACGTGCCGGGTAACGTGCCATAGAGTCCCATCCGCCCTGGGATTGCTGAGAGCAAAAGAACAACCGAATCCCACGCTCCTCTCATCGGTTTGCGCGCTTTTGAGCTTTTGAGCCTTCAGCGCATAAATCCCACCCCCGTTTCGGAGCCAACCACATCGTCCGCAAAGAACCAACGGGATCCGCTCCGCCCTGTGAGAATCTTGACCTGCAGATACCTCAGGTAGATAGCTCTGGAAGTTGTTGGTCTTGGCGTTTTCGATTTCACAGGCTACCAGCCGTGTGTTGGTGGTGTGTGCTGCTTCTGGTACCTACCTGCTGGCTGCAGCACATAATCTTGCCCTGTGCCGTCCAGCCGTCCATGATGCCCCTCCCTTGAACCCCTGGAGAGGATGGGCTCGGGACAACCCTTTGCGGATGCGAGATTGACCCTGCGTGCCCTGATTAACCCGTTTTTGGTCTTCCGGACACAGCACCTCCTTTTCCCTGCCTTTGGGCCAAGTATTCGTACGTCCCAATCTTTTCTCTGTGACACTGGGTCGCACTCGACGAGTGAACAGAGAGAGAAAGCAGATCACCATGTACCGCTGGGCACCTCCGGTTGGGCATGGTTGGGTCTGATGGACAAAAGAGGGGAGAACTTGCCCACTGAATACCCGACAGGGATTCGTCGTCCTTTTACAACCTTGTAAGCGGGGTGAGCATTGAGCATCAAGCGCAGCTCCAACTGCAACGCAACACAACCTCAGCAGCCTCTGTGATGAGAGAGACCTTTCAGGAGGAAGGCGACCCTTCATCTCGTGCTGACAACCAGACCAGACCGGGCGATAACAAAAGTCCGGGGATTGATGCAGGCGTCCATCCATTTCCATTGGCCCGGGTTGCCCCTAAGAACGGTTGGTGAGCTTACTGGCTGCGGACTTTTTAGCTCTCGCAACCATCGCTCCTGTGGAGCAGTTTGCCTCGGTCTGTTTCCGTTGACAGCTACCCCACGTATGTGTACCAGTTCAGTACAAAATCAATCGATATCTCAAAGTCGGCCTGGTCTGTGCATTTGTTATTCGTTTCACAGCAGCCAGCCGACCTCAGCCAGCCTTGGGAGAAGCTTGGAGCAGCTTGGGAGACGAGGAGAGAGGCCAGATCGAGATGACAAACCTAGCCCCGCAATCAACAAGGGTTAAGGTACCTACGTACCTGGGTCCACGAGAGGAGGGGGAAAGGAGGGGAAATTGAGAGGGGTCATGATGTTGCCCTTTTCCCTCTGGATCAAACGCAGTCACCCGGCGCAGTGAGGAAAATGAAATAAAATGAAATATAAAACATGAAAGAGAGCGCGATATAAAACCGCTAGTACCAAATGTATCCCGGAGAGAAATAAAGGTCCCGGTGAGGTCCGGGGGTGATAGCATGGATAGGCGGCGGCAACACAGCATGAGATTCGAACGGCGATGGTCAGGTCGGAGAGAGCAGCTTCAGCCTCAGTCATGCAACCCGACATGGAGGCCGTGATGGTAATGCAATAGCTGGACTGGATGAGGGAATGGAAAGGCAAAATGCATGCCCCAAGGCTTGTCGGCAGGCAGGCAACCTTCCTTGACAACAACTGTACTTATAGTACGCTGTCCTGTTGTCTCACCTGCTGCCCTGCGCCTGTTCGCCGTTTTGGGAGTCGTCGGAAGGCTTGTTGATGAGTATGCACTGCAGAGCAGAGCACGGCATCAAAAAATCGCCGCAATGTGTACAGGTGAAGTGCGAGAAGTGGACACAACGAGTCAGAAGGGACACAAGAGAGGCCAGTCACGGGCTGTCTTCGCCTTCAGACGAGCCAATCACCTTTCCGCAAGACATCGTCTGCACGAATTGCGAGGTTACAAATTGACGGGTTGTGGGGTTAGGCGGGCAGCAATTGAAGGAGCCACGCCAAGTCCATGAGATTTTTTTAGCGTGCCTAGCTCCGCTGAGCATGTCCCACCACAAAGAGAGAGGAGGGGAAAAGGTGAACCTACCAGAAATTGGTGAGCTTGGAGAGCTTGTGTGTGTGTTGTGCTGAGAGAGAGCGGGCAGCGGACAAAAAATTGGGCTACCCTGAGTATGCAATAGGTGACAAGGAACTCCAAGCATCGTCAGCAACAACCGAAAGGTACTCAGACGGTACTTTTGGAGGGGCAATGGGAGCTCGCAGCAAGCGGCAACATGCGAACGCCAAGACCACGGTTCGCCGCATTCTTCGACTCATCTCACTCTGTGTTTTCGCAGCCAACGGCACGGCTCAGCAACTGGGGTGTAGGTGGTGCTGCAAGGGGATGTCAAGTCACTCACAAGTCACTCGTCGTCCACCTTTTCCACTTGCCGCACAGCCAGCACAGGCCCAAAACGAGGGCAGAGAACCCAGAGAGACCTTGCGAGTTTTAGCTGCTCGCGCTATCCCTTCCTTCCCTGTGACTTTGTGGGAGTGTGCTCAGTTCCCATATCCCTCCTTGTTTCCGCCTCTTCCGCCACCTTCTCTTCTTTTCCCTCTCCCCCCGCCTTACAGCAAACGTTGACACTTTTGGAATACCTGAAGGGAAAAGACATCTTTAACGGTGTTGTAGGAGTGGACGTAGGACGCAGTCGAAGGAAGCAAGGTTGAAATTTTTGGAACAAGGTTTTCTTTGGTTCTCATTTTGGATACTATTCAGGTTTATCAACAAGGTTGTTGAAAACGGTCATTTTTTATTTCTTTTTCTTGGTGAGTTTTGTGGCGCTTGCTCCCCCTTTTGCTACCCTCCTCCTGCCCCTCTATTCCCTCCCATCTTCTGGCGATACGTTTGCAACACGTCACAATTCAACAACAAATACAACCAACCCGCACATCAGTCAGATATCTGGATACGGCAACACGGAACCAAAGATCGATTTCAAAACCGGAAGCTTCGAGTTGGACAAGGTCTGCGGTTCGGTCTGCACGGCGGAGGACGACGGGATGCTGGCTTCCATGGGTCTGGCGCTTCAGCAACAATGGCAGCGACGACGTCACCTTGTCCGTTGTGGGGGGACAAACGAAGAAATTTCTTTTTCGACGGGTCTGCTTTCCCCCTTCATTCAAGCCTTTTACACCAAGAGGCTGTCGAGTGAGACCCAGGAACCCAGAAAGGATGGGGCAGCCACATCCCTTAGATCCTCCTCAACCAACCCTCCATGACGACAAGCTCCGATGACCGTGGAAACAACGGGCCACCCTACCAGATCTCGCATAGACTTGGTCCGCATCGGCGCTTCAGAACTTACCTCTCTGTTGATTTCACTCGGCGATTGCGATTCCGACATATTCCGATACCGGGCTTCCAGATACTCCTGTTGTTGCAAACGTGTCGCCGCGAAAATGGACCTTCCCAAGCCCACGGATGACCCTGCGAGGGGGCCTGTGTCTGGTTCACCGAATGGTCAGACGGCAGACCCTTCTGATAACTATACCGATGGGTTGAGAGGCGGCCAGATCCAAATACCCAGTCGGCAGCCGGTTTTGGGCCCTTGGAATATTGATTGGAGAGGCTCCGCGATCGGTCAAACAAACGGCGTTGCTAATAGCCGTAGGAGCAGTGCCTTTGAGATTATTACCATCAACATGTCGTCGGCTCATAAGCGTGCGTGCTACAAGTGCGGTGAGCTTGGTCACCAAGCGGATGGATGTGCGTCGGCTCAGCGCCTCTGCTACAACTGTATGAGCCCTCCTCTTCTATGATTGGTTCTTGGCAGACAACCACTGACTTTTCGATACAGGCAAGCAGCCAAGTAAGGACCATTCTCCTCTCTGTGCCCGTCGACGCCCCTCAGACCAGACAGCTCTAACGATTTGAATCCAAACAGACCACGAGTCGAGCGAATGCCCTCTCCCCCGCTCCACCAAGTCGAAGCAGTGCTACCACTGCCAGGGTGTCGGCCATGTTCAGGCTGACTGCCCTACTCTTCGCCTGAGCGGCGGTCCTGCTGGCGGACGCTGCTACAACTGCGACATGCCTGGTCACTTGGCTGTAAGTGAAGAGCAAAATCTTTGGAAACCTTGAGATTTGAGTTGCGTAGCTAACTTCGATACAGCGCAACTGCCCTCAGCCCGCGGGTGTTCAGCCCGGTCTCGGTCGCGGTGGCATGCCCGGTCGTGGTGGATTTGGACATGGACGTGGTGGATTCCCTGGTGCTGCCCGCCAGGCTACTTGCTACAAGTGCGGTGGCCCTAACCACTACGCTCGCGACTGCCAGGCCCAGGCCATGAAGTGCTACGCCTGCGGCAAGCTCGGTCACATCTCGCGCGATTGCACCTCTCCCAACGGCGGTCCCCTCAACACTGCCGGCAAGACTTGCTACGGCTGCGGTCAGGCCGGTCACATTTCCCGCGACTGCCCCCAGAGGGCCCACCCCAACGGTGCTGAGCAGCAGGTTCCCGCTGGCGTCGACCTCAACGAGGGTCAGCCCATCGCCGAGCCCGTTGCCCCCGCCGCCCCGATCGCCTAAATCCGGTCTTGTGGCCGGAAAAGGATGATGGGGGTTGGGTTTCGGTTTTTTTGACGACACTTCGCATGGCTTCTTTATTCCCTCGATCCATGGGAAGATTACGATATGGCAGACCGGTTTTCTCTCCCACGGCGTTTTCGGTTGTTGGGTCTTAACGATTGGGAACCCCGTTCTATACATTATCCGGCTCTTGTTATCTTTTTTGTCTCTCACTGGACAACCTCGGTCCCGATCGGACTTGGGAAAGAAAAAGAAAAACGGATACTTTTTTTGGCCTCATGTTTTCTTCTTTGGCTTTAACACCCCCCTATTTGTGTTTTTGCTCTTCTTTTTCCCCCCTTTGGATGGAGGAGGAAGATCGATTTCAAACCAGAGACAAAAGAGTCAAAGAGAGAGAAAAGAGAAAAAGCAGAAACAGAATACCCTTTTTTGGTTGGCATCTTGTTTGACACGCGCGCGCATTTCTTGATCTCAATCGGGTTTTTTTTTTTTCCAATCGCCATTAACCGTTGCGAACATACACACACACAAAGCCTCCGTTACCTCCTAGTTGCCTGACGCACGCGATATATTTTATCAAGACTTTTGGAAAGGGTATAAAAGCTGCAAGGACGTCACACAGAGATACCCTTATACCCCCTTTTTGATACCTTGGCGAAAGAAGAAAAAAACACCGTACTTTTGGGTGATAGTTTGTAAGATAAGGACCTGCGAGGCGACAGGGTGACGCCCAGAGGGAAGCTGTACATAGGAAAGAAGGGGAGAAAGGGCGATACCCCGAGCACCAGGTTAAAGACAAGGCAAGCAGGCGTTAAGGTTGACTACCTTTCTTCACATAGTTCGCCGTGGTCGACGGAGGTGTGGGTGCTGTATATGTTGCCTTTCGATCGTTGTTTATAGAGCAGTAGAAAAAAAGAGTACATTTTAGGGGTCGATCAATACAACTGGTTTGTACTGTTGTACATTCTTGAACTCAGGATAGTCCCCGCTAATGAACAGCCACCTCTTTCTGACTGGCTGGGTCACATATGTGAGACATCCATATCATATGGTAGCCTGATATTTGTCTCAGGGTGTAGTCAAGGCGTACGTCTTTGATAAGACAGTGTACGGCCAGGTCTGTCTTAAATCGCCATCTGAAAAGCACCTTACGGAGGTTAAGAACATCATCTGACACTATGCGACGGTAGCTTCACCACCCACTCAGTCTCGCTGCCCTCAAGTGCCGATGGGGGTGATGAACTTTTCACGACCTAAACGTTCCACTTTATCAATTGCTCCCTTCAGAATCAGACTGCACAAAGAAAAAAGAAGAAAACGAGCCGGCATGAACCACCAGCACACATGAAATTCGACAGAGGCCAGAAGAACAACAGGAGAAAAAGATACAGGATGGTAAAAAAGATGATAAAAAAAGTATTTAAATTTTGGACGAACCGCGGATCGAACGCGGGACCCTCACAAGGCTTGCATTCGAGAGTATGCAAATGTGATGTCATACCACTAGACCATACGCCCATGTTGGCTCACTAAGTGAGTTGTAAGTGACCGGCCGAATTGGGGGCCAAGTAAGGCAAACAGCGCGCTGCAGAAAATATTCCGCAACTACAACGACCTTCCTTTTACAGAAGGAAAAAAATCCAATGAGCTTTCGTTTTACATTCTTGCTTCTACATTTCTAGAGTTGATAGACTTGATATTTAGCTGATAAACTTGTCACACTACCTGCCTTCCACCACTGCTCCTATTGGATTGGTGGTTACGCAATTTTTTGGAGCTCCTGGTTTTGCAATGCATCAACTATTGAACGGATATTCTATTTAAATCCATGTGATCAACTAATACAAGCTGGCTCTCAGAGGCTTTATTCAAAATCGTTGTGTGATTTTAGTGAGAGTGAGTTGTACACAGTTTCGCTGGTTCGATCGCGCCCGATCTGAACAGACGGGAGTGATCTCTTGAGATCAGGATAGCGATGGTCATCGATATTCTGTTTCCTCTCAAGAAAATGATATCCGGCTGCTCATGACCTTTTTGCTCCGCTTGAACTATTTGATCATCTACGCAATAGGCGTGAAACACGGCACTTCTAAGCTCCTTAGTGCTCTCATCTAGAAAGTTCATGCACCAAGACTTGGTGGTCATACAAAGGCTCATATCATCACCACCAACCACCAGCCGAACATAGGATACCAGCGGGCACACAAGCACGATTCCCCCCTCCCCTCTCCCCAAATACGGGGTCTGTGTGACGCCAACACAGACGCAGAGTCGATGCGGTGCGAGCGGGGGTGCGTAACAGTCAGGAAGTTTCCGTCCCTTCTGTTCCCATGGAAGGACTCAGGATGGCTTCCTCATGCAGCTCCCCGCCTGTTCCGTGCATATAGTGCTTCCGTCTGCTGCCATCCGATTTGTGCACGAGTCCATGTGCAGGCCATGAGATATAGTAACTAGCACGGGAATGATACTTCACAGCATGGGGATATGGTTGCCATGTGGTGGTTGTCCAGCAAACCCCCGTTTTGTGTCACTGTCGATCACTCTGCATGATAGGTATGAAGATCACCACCCACTGTCTTTCCCCGCTCTGTCCAATGTCAACATTCGTTTCTGCTTTTTGGTGTCTTTTTTTCCGTGTACTTGTATAGATATCTCGAAGTCAACACCACCTCACACCATATAAAATGAAGTCTCACCACCAAGCCCTCCTCCTTCCTCTCCTCCTCATCAACCTCCCCTTCACAACCTCCTCATGCCCCAACTACTCCCAACACGCCGAAACCCGGCACCAACCCTTTTCTCCCGGAAAATACTCCCTCTCCTACGCCCGCCCCCCTCCCTCATGCCGAACCTTCAACTCTTCGGTCATCGAATCCCTCCTGACCAACCTCTCCTCTGTCATCTCCGACCCCGACCTTTTCCGTCTGTTCGAAAACACTTTCCCCAACACCCTCGACACGGCCATCCGCTGGCACGGCCTTTCTTCTTCCGAAGGAGAAGAGTTGACTTTTATAATCACAGGGGACATCAACGCCCTCTGGCTCCGCGACAGCGCCAATCAGCTGCAATCCTACCTGTCCCTCCTCACCCCTTCATCTTCTCTCGATTCCCTCGCTTCTCTGTTCCGTGGGGTGATCAACTTGCAAGCGAGATATTTGACTCAGTATCCCTACTGCAACTCCTTCCAACCGCCCCCAGAAAGCGGGATCCCCCCCTCTCCCAACCCCGCTGCTTCTTCCGACCACGTTTTTCCAGCTTATGATCACGACAAAGTATTCGAGTGTAAATACGAACTGGACAGTCTCGCCTCCTTTCTGCAGGTATCGTCACAGTATTACGAGACAACCCACGATATATTCTTTTTCGTTCGACAGAAAGAAAAATGGGTGGCGGCAATCTCTGCTGTTTTGTCCACGGCGAAATCCGTGCGAGATAATCCCACATATGATCCTGTCACTGGCAAAGTTCTGCCATCGCCATATTCTTTCACACGCCAGACATCAAGATCATCCGAGACTTTGCTAAACGACGGCTTGGGCTCCCCTGTAGCTGCCGGAACGGGGTTGATACGCAGCTCCTTCCGGCCGTCGGATGATGCGCATTTATTCCAGTTTTTGATCCCCTCCAACATGCTCTTCTGCCGCTGCCTCAGCTCTGTTTCTCTAATCCTTTCCGCTCTAAACGAAACTGCCCTGGCGGAGGAAGCGTCATCCTTTTCCAGCGCCCTGAGGCAAGCGATAACGAAACATGGCATCGTCCCCGTTTTTACCGTGTCCAACTCCTCCAGCCCGGACGGAACCAAAAACGGAGACGGTCAAGAAGAAAGAGAAATAGAAACAATCTACGCCTACGAAACCGACGGCTACGGTTCCATAGCCTTAATGGACGACGCCAACATCCCTTCTCTCCTTTCTTCTCCCTTATTCGGGTACTTAGCGGCAACCGATCCAGTCTATCAACGTACAAGAAAGCGTCTCCTCTCCCAAATAACAAATCCCTACTTCATGAAGGGGTCTGTCCTGAATGCGATAGGAGGCCCCCACGTGGGACCAGGGAGGGGGTGGCCGATGGCTTCTATCGTGCGGATCATGACATCCGACGACGACGAGGAGATCCGGGGCGAAATAAAACAGTTGTTGGGGAGCACGGATGGGTTGGGGTTGATGCATGAGAGTGTGGACGCTAATAACGAAAAGGAGTGGACGAGGGGGTGGTGAGTTTTCCTCTTTCTTTTCTTTTCTTGACCTTTGCGATGGACGAGGAGAGGAGGGATGTATTTGCGAGCAAATGAAGAAAACTGAAGAGGGGGATCTGAATAGATAAGGGAATAGAATGGGCGGGGAAAAAAGAACAAAGGGGTGTTGGAGGAAAGATTTCGGGAAGGGAAACGGAGCTAACACTGGCAACAGGTTCTCATGGGCCAACGGGCTATTCGGGCAGATGATTCTGGACCTGCGCTTTCGGAAACCGGAGATCCTCAAGGAGAGTTTTCAGTAACCCCTCCATCCATATCAGCAGTAATCACAAAACAAGAAACATCAAGCCAAAATGGAAAAAAAGACAAGAGGTTTGTGTAAGATGTTCTATTTCTCTAGTGGTACCGTTGTGTATGCTGTCTCTTTTAGACCGTGCCTATGAGAACTGTTCCTGTATCTTTTCCCACCATCCATGCTATTTCCCCATGGAAAAAAGCCATGCTGCGCGCCGGCAACTTTGTACCACGTGTTCTCCCGCCTGTTTCATTGAACTCGTTGCTCCAAGTCATAAAAGATAGAACGTCGCCTTGACAAAAAAAAAAAAAAAAAAAAAAAAAAAAAAAAAAAAAAAAAAAAAAAAAAAAGGGGTGGGTTTTTTAGGGTAAGGTTGTGGGGGGGTTTTTTAATATGTATCGGGGCCTGGGGGGGGGGGGGTTGGATACATATAGTTGAA